>ML977217.1:6941-54018 GCA_010015705.1 Aulographum hederae CBS 113979
GACGACTATTGTGATCAGGAGCCGTACGAGCTTGGGAAGACAACTGCGACTGAATGGTGGTGTCAGGACCAGCAAAGATCTCGCTTTCCGCGGCTTTCTCTTATGGCGATTGATATTCTTTCTATTCCTGCGATGAGTGACGAAGCAGAGAGAGTCTTTTCGGGAGCTCGACGGACTATCTCATGGGATAGAGCTCAGCTATCACCTCAAACAATTGAGATGGTGGAATGTTTAAAGAGTTGGCACCACAGTCCTCGGTTAGATACGTGATAAAATTGATCATTGTTCTTTCAAGTGCTATATATTTTAGTATCGCTTGCCTCAGCTACTTCTCCGACTTTTCTTCTAAGTAATGAAAACATTTTGCTATCACAATTCTTGATTGTTGCAATAACATACTAAGGTAGAAAGGAGAGAGGGAGAGTGAATGGGTCGGTGGCGCTCGGGTGGCGTCGAGGATTGATAAGATTGGCGATCCTGTCGATCCGTTCAATCGATTGGTCGATATCGATTGATTAGGATCGACTGGATTGAAAACCACACTGACGAGGCTCAAGCCTTGCGAAGAGGCACTATCGTGCTGTGGCTTTGAAAACTCCCAGGGAGTGAAAGGATGCGGAGGTGCGAAGCTCCATTGGTGCTCTATCGGCGAATTGTCAAGTTGAGCTCGTTCCGAGTCCAATGGAAATATACGCTCGTTATCTCCCGAAGAAATGTGCAGAAGAAGAGGGCGACAGTATCCGCGGATGACAACCGATGCGCTGTTTACCCTGCCGTAGGGATCATCCGATGCAAGATCTATGTTGAAAGATACTAATGTAGGCGCAAAAGTGCTCGTCCACATCTCGTACATTTGACGCCTTTCACTAGAATCATTTCCAGGAAATCTCCAAAGGTGACCAGCGGAGCTAGGAAAACAAGGCTTGGAAGCTGACGCCCAACTCCAGGAGGGAGCTTTAGGATCGGGTTTATATGACGAATAATCCTTGGCTATCAGACCGCAACTCCAGTCGAGGCCGTATGCGAAATCGTTTTCCCATAAGCCGCATAGGTAGGTGCCCAAAGCAGGAGAAGATAGTGAACGTACAATCCCAGCAAACGCTGGAAGCTTGTCCCGGCTGTAGGTTAGCCCGCGTTGACAGTACTCTTTCACGCCCCAGTAATAGACTTCCAACCTGCTAAACACACCCTGCTTACTTTTATCGTGGGCGGAGGAGGTCGTGAAGTTATTGATTGCTTTACTGATGAAAGGATTCAGCCCGAATTTGGGTTGAGCGTTGAATAGTAGTCGGTCCTTGTTGAGCTTCAGCCCAGTATCTTCCAAATAAGCGCCAGTTGAACATCCCCAGCTCATTTTCTCTTTCCTAAAATGCAGAATACGAGGGGCCAGAAGCCTTTCCTGGTAAGCCCATGCTCGTTGGCTCAAAGGTTCGTCGATTCCGTATGAAGAGCACGAAGGTTCTGATGACGACTGATACATCAGCTTGTGACCGCTTCCAAATAAATGAGACTGAAGAATGGGTCTTGGTTGGAAGATGCCGGCATCTCCATCTTTCGCGGCGGTGGCTGAGATCATCAATGTACCTACCCATGCTGTATATATCTGCCATAAGAGAAGCTTGTTCCGCCCAGTCCGCCTCATTGTCCTGGATGATACATAGAGCATCTATCCAAAGATATTTGAACCCCAGTTTTCTTGGAATGGTAATGGCATCCTGAAGTGTCTTGGACAGGTCTTGGAAAGGTATATCACTTTGCAAAGCTGACATGTTTTTGTTCGTCAGGAGCAACTTGTTTCCTGCTCCCCAGCAGTAACTCAAGGTGACATATTGACCGACTTCTCCAGCACTAGTGATGTGGAGACACGATGCCTCCTTATCATTCGACGAAACTACTATGACCATCTTTGGAAGTGCAACTTCCAAATGTGGGCCGCAGAGCGAGTGATGCCGGCAGCTCTCGATCCAAGCTGCCACCATGTCAAAGCATGATTCTGATCTGGGATCTTTTGGAATTGGTCTTCTCATACGCGAAACATGTTTTCCAGATTGGTAGTAGTTGTCCGGATCCAGGAAAGAGGGTGCTGAAATGATCATCATAAGTGAGAATCTGTGACATTCCAAAAGAACTTACCATCATTTAAGCACAAAATCAATTTTTGACGGAACGGCACTCTCCAATACCCGGGCAAGGAAGTGCGCAGGTGTCTTCCGACCCCTATGAAGATGTCGCGCCTACTTTCCACAAAGGCTTCCATGTCTACTTGCCTGTTGTCAAAGGACCACTGCCTAATATAATCGAGGAAAAATCGACAGCCCGGACAACTATTCTCAGCAGATCGAGCCATATCATACGAATTCGAGAGGTCATATCTCACTAGGCAATCGGCTTTAGAGAACCCAACAACGGCTGTTTCGACATTTTCCGTTTCGATCCTCGGGAAGACTCTACCGGAGAAGGGGATATCGATGGCGGCGCATGTAGGGCAGACCGCCTTTTTTGAGGGAGGGAAAGAGAATGTCTGGATCGTGTAATGGTTTCGAGAAGAAGAAAAGCGGAAGAAGACTGGCTAGGCAGGCGTCTCAGACTCACAGACAGCCTTGCCAGCCCGCAGGCGAAAGTCATCAACGACGGGCGGCCTCAGAAGCACCGCATGATCGGATGGGCGCACTTTGCGCACGAAAAAATTACTGCTTTTCGGCGAAGAGTGAAGAGCCGCGAGAGTAAAGAAATAAATGGGGGAAGATGCAAGATATAAGAGCAGCGAGGAGAGTGGAAGAAGTGCCCAGATATTCAGCCTTGCCTTGGCAAATGCATCATGCATACTCTGCCACGTTCGGCAAGCTGCAGGACGAGGCGAAGTCTCGTACACAACCACTTCTACCCGTCGAAAAGCAAGATACCCAGACACTCAGACATCCGGACACCTAGACACTTAGACACTCCAATACTCAGATACTCAGATACCCATTCTAGGATAGATTCATCCAATGCAGAGTCGAGAACTATTGCATTGATCAAACAGTACTACTTCTATAATATATATCTCAGAACAACCCCGATAGTCTATACTCTAGACCCACATATGCTCCATCATCTCCTCCGTCGCATATCCTGTCGAAGCATCGACTTCACGACACATCCAAGAGGTATTCCAGACCGTCCCATACCACGCCGAATTCCCTCCATGGTGCCTAAGATATACCATTACCATATCAATACTAATCCCAGCCGAACCCACTCATCCCACATTACCTACCGCTCATACCTACCACCCCACCTACCTACTAAGCCGAACCAGCACTTGGTCCAGCCGTCGCCTCCGCTGCAGCCATTTCCTTGCCTCTCTTATCTCTTCTCCCCTTCTCCTTTTCTTTGCCCGTAGCAGCAGCACTGGAACTAGCGCCTTCACCCTTTCCTGAGGCGCTTCTCCCACTTCCACCGCTGCTCTTTCCACCTCTCCTTTTCCTATCTTCACCCCTGACGGCCCTACTTTTATCTTTCCTCTCCTCACCTCCAATTTTCTCCTTCTTCCCCTTCTCATCCTTCTCTTTCTCCTTCCTCCCCTTCCTATCTTTATCCCTCCGCGCTCTCTCATCCTTGTTCGCATTCTCACCCTCCCCACCACCAATCCCCAAACTCGCCTGCACCCTCCGACTCTCCTGCTCAAACCACTCCTCAAACCCCTGTTGTTGCTGAATTTCCTGCAAGCTCCGCGGCGCCTTATACTCTTTAATCAGTTCTTTCTCTTCCGCTTGCAGGTACTGGATCTCCGCCATTGAGAAGCGGGGTTCGCGGTCTAGGAAGGAGGTCGAGGAGGCTTGGGCGGGGGTGGGATCGGTGGAGAGGGGTAGGGAAGTTGTGGGGTGGATGGAAATTGCGGCGGAGGGGTGGCGGGAGGGCGTTGTTGGTGCTGCGGGTGCGGTGGGTTGCGGAGATGGTTTGGTAGTGGACGTTGGAGGGGTTGGACGGATGGGCATTTGGTGAGCGGCAGGAGTAGATGCAGTAGTCGCAAATTTGGCAACAGCTTGCTTAGAGGACGGACCAGCGAGCGTTTGCCGCATGGTAAGTTGCGGAGCCGCCGGCGATATCGGCGTTCTCGGTTTCGGACTAATCGTCTTCCACGGGTTTGCCGGTGATTTACTCATGCTTTGAGGATCTTCCACCGCGCTCATCTGCAATTGCGCCTTTTGCTGGCGGAGCTTACGCTCTTTCTGGGAAAGCTTCTTCATGCCGCTTCCGTCGCTCTCCCGACGCATGTTGAAAGCCTCGGTGAGTGCGCTCTTCGGCGCGGTTGTTTGGGCCATGATTGCTTTCAAGTCCAGCTTGGGAGCCTGTAGCGGTGAGGAGCCCCATGGATTTCCCTCTGAGGATCGGCGGAGGGATGAGGATTGAGCGAAACTTTTGCTGGGCTTGAAAGATGAGGGACTCAATGGGGTCATGGCAAGCAGAGAGTTGCTTGGTGGAGATATATGTTTTCCCCTATGGTCTAGCCATGGACTTTCTACGGCAGGAGAGGTATGGATTTCTCGGACGTCGCGCTAATGAGATGTTTGAGTTAGCTCTCGGGTGCCACCATATAATGCTGTGAAAATCAAGAAACGAATGAATCCTAATAGAAATGGCAGGACACCTATCCTTACGATCGGAGAGTGTTGACGTGGGCTGGAATAGATGTGCGCCTTCGATAAAAAAAAAGTCTTACAGATTGAGGCCTTTTCTCCTTGGACTCTCGTGAAGCTTTAGTATCCTCATCGTCACTATCCAGTTCGAACATCAAGTCGCCATGCGATTTTCTCTCTTTGAGGGCTGGAGAGTCGTCGGTAGACTTGGCAATTCTAGTCTCTTTGGAGGGCCTTCGGACAGCAGGCGGGTTGTATTGAATCGTGCTTGGGTCCACCTCGAAGCCATGAGAGCGATAGCAAGTATACGCTCGAACAGACTGAGCCATGGCGTAATCATGTTGCTTCGTGCGTGCGACATTATCGAGCTCCAGAAGCTCGTCGTCATCGAGGTCTTCAAGGGAGCTGTAAAGTTAGCAACGCTCAACTAAATCAGGTGGTAGTGTCTTACCCGTGGTGCAGTAACGCTTCGAGATTCAGGCAGATGTAGTCACGCGCCGCCTCGCTGAAGGCAGCTGTCCCCGCAGCGCACTGGGATATCTCGTCCAATAGCGTACATACCGTTCGCTCATCGACTTGTACATGTCAGAGTCCGACTCGAGGGCAATTCGATGATTGAACTTACCATATCGAGCAATGACCTGCTGGCAAGCAGTCGCAAGCTTGTTGAGATGCAGGTAGTCTGCAGCTTTCATCACAGAAAGCGCACACTGCACAAGCTCTTCCAGACTTCCAAGAACCAGCTCATCGAAAATATCAACATCAGCATCTGCATAGATGTGGCGGAGTACCATGCGAAAAATTTCCACGTCGGCATCTTCACGTAGGTCGACCCAAGTCAGTCCATCGGCAGTATCCTCCTTGCGCCTTTCGCTCAGCCATTGGCCACCGGAGTGGCCTGTGAAGAAGTCGCGGAAGTAGGGGCAACGATAGCGAAGAATTGCGCTGTGCCCAAGGAGATCGCCGTCAGCGAGTTGAATCCGGACATCGGCAGCGTGAAAGAAGGTCTCGTCCTCAAGTGCAGACTCCATCTCACTCCCAAAACTCTTGATGAGCTCGCTTGACGGGCGGTTTGCCTCTATGCGACCAAGCTCCAATTTTCGCGCGATAAGGAAGAGATCATTTCGCGCTGAGCGGAACTTTTTGCCGGTGGCGACGTCGTTCGGAAGAACGACATCGTTCGTGTAAAGATACTCAACAAGACTGAAGACTGCAGCGAGTTCAATATCTTTGATGAAAACATGCGGGCGGCCATTCTCAGTCGTAGAGACAGCGAGGATGTCGTCGTAGACTTCTTTGTAAACTGGGTCTCCAGCCAAGGCTCGACGGAATATGATGGACCGGCACAAGATGAAGGTATGCACTGGGATCTGGACCTGGGAACAAGTTGTGGAGATGTATGCATCGTACTCGAACAGCTGTTGAGCCTCCCTATCGTTCAACTTGCGCTGTATTTCTTCTTCTGGACGTGAGACGTCAAAGGATCTGATTGGCGAGAGCCCTCTCAAACTGTCAGTGGGTTCAATCTCAATCTCGATGCCCTTGCGGAGAGCATCACAGTCGCGTCGGACAGCAGCAAAGGCACCAGCAGTAGAGGCTCGAACAGCAACAATGCGGGCGAGTCCGGATACACGAGAAAACTTGTGTTTGCTGTACGCCGGACCAAAACTTGGATCCGACTTCTGAGTTCGCCGGGTGGATCGCCATACAGATCCGCACTCGGTTGACAGCATGATGTTCCCATCTTGGTCGACGCACACATCACGTGCAGCCATGTGGCTCTTCCAAGGTATCCAGATGGCCTTGGGATCCGAGACGCCAAGTCTGATCTTGTTCGGGTTCGTGGTGGAGGCTTTGGGATCCAATGGGTTGTCCGTAGGCTTCCGCACACTAAAAGTGTAGATGTCTCCAGTAGTAGACAGAGCGGCGACTGTACTGCCACCCGATGAGATGGAGCAGATAGCATCTCGGCTCAACCAGTTCCGCCGATGGTTTTGCATTTGCGGCTCCAAAGGATGGCTCACAGAGAAGCGAACAATCTTGTAGCCATAGCTGGTGAAGACCTTGACGGTGTGATCACCGAGCAAAACGACTGTTGCGGAGTCGATTGCCGATACCGCTTCGATACCCACATCGAAAACCTCAACATCCTTGGGAGCAGTTTGCAAGCGGGTTCCACGAGCACCAGAGGTCGTCACTCCAATTTGGCCTTCGTTGCTACCCCATGTGTAGAGAACGTTCCTTGTATGAGCGACAGAGTGGATGCGAGATGCAGCTACACCTCGAATGGGTACTCTCTTGAACGTTCCATGGATCTGACGAGGGACTAACTGCCGGGGAGCTTGATGATCCAGGTCTGAAGGGAAAGCCGACTCTGTCTTGTAGCCAAGCTGACCGAAGCTGTTATTTCCCCAGGAGAAAACGTTACCGTCACTATCAACAGCCAGCGAGTGATCCTGGCCGAGGCCAACAGAGACAATCTGCCTGGATTCGAGACCACCTCCGTCAATGCAATTGAGCTGGAAGCGACTGAGCTCGTCACCAGTGCCCAATCGGCCTCCTGTGCCATGACCACACATGTACAGGTTGGAAACAGGATCGGTGGTGATTACGGCCGTGTGATACTTGGACATTCGGACGTCTTTGATAACAATGGGAGTGTTGCGAGTGGCAGTTGTTAGATGCTCCGTAGTCTCAGACGTGGGGCAAAATATTCTTTTCATTACCTTCTCCGGTCGACGTAAAGTTAGGCGAGTGGGATGATGGCGGTCATCTTCATCGCCAAAGCCGAGAGTGACGTTGCTGTTACTTCCAAACATGAAGAGTTCGTGCCCTTCATCGCCTTGCGGTTCAAAGGCCTGCTGGCTCTCTGCGACATCGGTCTCGTCGTCTGAGTGTCCTACACTACTTGAAGCGCTTTCCGCTCCATCTGCAATGAATAGCTTCTGATATGAAAAGTCCTCAACAGTGAAAGGGAACAAGTCCATCGGCCCGTTACCTTCCTTATCTTTCATTTTCATCAACCGGCCCGCCCATGCGTTGATAGTGTGCGCACTCGGACCCAAAACTTCTTTGACATCGCGGCGCAAGATAGCGGTTGCAAGTGCAATGTTGCCCCAGTAGAATGCGCGATGCAGAGCTGTCCACCCATTCTCTTTATCCTGAAGATAGACATCGGTATAGGGATGGTCGAGGAGGGCGCAGCCAAATGCGTATGCTGATTCTGACTTGGTCGATGCGATGACTTGGAGAAGGGTTCGCCCTTGATCGTCTCTCGAGTTGACGTCGGCTCGACTGAGGGTTGCGCTCGCGCCCTTGGATGCCGCGGGGTGGCGATGCTTGGTTGTGAGCAGCGGCGAAGTACCAAAACTGCCAGACCTGTCTCTGTCAAAGTTCAACCCGCCCGTATCCTCGAATGAAACATCTTGGCCCAGCAGCAGCCGGAAGCCATTGATGTCATCTTGTATGTAGTATTTCCAAAGAGTCGCACTCATGTGTATTGTTTGAAAGGCCGAAGAACTACTCGAAACTTCAACTGATGCACCTCGCAATGATCACTGGAATCAAAGCGTTTTTAAAGGTGCTCGTGTGAAGCTCGAGAGGACTCCGGGGGAGGGAGGGGAACGCCGACTCGCAAGGAGCAGGTCAACGTTGAAGGTATTTCGCTTCGATGTGTCTCTGTAAAGAATGCTTGGAAAGCAGCGATGTTAAAGAACAGGAGGGCGAGGGTACCGTGGTTGAAGGATGGAGGAGAGGTTGCTATCGTTGTCTCGATACGACAGGTGGCAAGGTGGTCCGAAGGCGTTGGTTGACAAAGCTGACCGCGTCTGCAAGGTACCAAAGATGCTTGAACGGTCAATCAGCTATGGGCAATGTAGCAGTGGTTGTATATACCACAGTACTCTACTGACGCGTTCGATAGTCTATACGGATGCGTTCTCCAATGGTGGCGATGGGTATGACTCCTGTCGCTGGTCTCAAGGGGAGCGTCTGGTATACTTGGTGCGCCGGAGCTTGTGGGACGATGAAGGCGGGGCGGCGAATATAGAGGACGCTTCAGACAGTTCACCAAGGTACTCGTGACGTGATTATTCAACGACCGATGTAGTTGCACGTTGTTTGTCCTTGAGCTGTGGGAGGTTGTTGGCAGATTACACGTTCGCGATAGCGGCATGTGTTACTTTGGCCTCCGCATGTGCTTGGAGGGGTCACAATGAATGGCTCCTCCGGACTCCGCAATGCAGCCTACACAATCCCGACACGTACATATACCTACTGAGTCTATACAATCTCCTGATCCGGTTCATTTTCTTCATCTCTATATATGCCATCAATTCTCTTCCCCCGCACTGATCCAATCTCCCCTCCCCATCTCAGAGCACGAGTGCTTATCGCATCTTATCTTATCGCCCTCAAGCCTCAATGTGGCGCTCCTGTCCTATTTTAAATGTTCTGCCCCAGATCTTCACTGCATGATCAAACCGAAGCTGCTTGGATCCGACCAGAGATCGCCTTTGGGACTTCACCGAGGATCCGTGTAAAGGGTACGATGCTGACTGCCCCAGGGAGGAGACAGATGGTTTGCGAGACTCCTCCTTGGAAGACCTTCCGTCCAGCCCCGATGGCCGCGCGGATACCTTAAGCAAAGGCGAGATCCATATGCAGCGGCCAAGTCTTCGAGGCTTGCAGATATATCTTCAAAGCGACAGCGGAGTGCATGCAATGCATACATATCCATCTTCAGCCTATCAATTCCACTCTTTTTATTCTCCTGCCGTTGCTCATTGAGCGCTGATAAGCATGTCAATCTTGGAATTCCCATGTCGTCGCGTTCCAAGGCCAGAATGCGGTCATTTTTGCTGGCATGACTGGTGGCTACCAGATCCTTGGTTGGTTTTTCTGGGAGCTTGCCCGTCCCTTCTTCTACTTATGAAAGTGGTACCGCGCCGTGCAAGTCTCCCTCTTCGCTGTCTATTCTTTCCTCTCAGTGGGTTTGCGCCTTTCGCTGGTTTGCTTTCATGCAGTTGCTATGGCTGCCGACGCGTCAACATCACCATCTTATCTCCCGCAGCTTCGTCTTCTTCAATGAAAACAAATCATCGACTCTCCAGCTTGTCGTCTCTCGTTCAAAAGTGCTTTCTTCCAGCAACACCTAACCGAGCAGTTGATGGGAACCATGTTTTCATTCACCCTCTTCTCCGCCATCGTCGCCTTGATCCACCCCGCTCTCGCAGACCTCGCACCATATCGCAGCAGCAGCGAATTCGAAAGCGGCGCATACGGCGTTTACCCAAATCAAACATACACCACCAACATCTCCATTGTAGCTCCTCTTTTCAATGTCAAGATTCAGCCTTCCACCTTCACAGATCTGTCGTCCGAACCCTACGTCCTTCTCTGCGTCCGCGGAGCTCAAGTCCCAGATTTGGCACCACAGATTGTTCAAGCGGATGAAAACTTGACGCTCGTATGGTCCGGTAATGAGTGGGGTGGAGCGTATCCACTGCGTGTACAGGAATACGACGGAGAAAGCTACTTGACCTTCTGGAATGGAACTTCTGAAACCTTGGGATATGGTCGAGGCTTCTACTACATGGTCAGTATGCACTTTTGCGCGTTCCATCAGTCACATCAATTGCAACATCAGAAGAGCTGGAGCGTATTGGTCTGTCCTTCAGATCCATTGCCCTAGCTCCGCACCCTGGAATTTGTGCTTGCCTAGCACACTCTCTTGTCCCGTCCATTTTCATCAAGCTGTGGGCACGTGAAAAAGGGGGCTGGGCACGATCTTTACGCCCCTACCCCTCAGTCCCTCCAATGCGTCTCCCACAAAGAACATTCCACAGTGTAGTGCTTGGAATATCGCCATGACCAAAGACTAACTTGGTATCTCAGCTGAACGCCTCTTACGACATGGCCTATAAGTTATCAGCAGTAAACGCCACTGTAGAAGGAGACTTCCATGAATTCCAATTGACTGACAATGGCACCGCCCTGATCACCATCTACGAGCCAATGCCATACGATATGCAGGCGTACGGTATTGCAAATGGCTACCTCATGGACGGCGTCTTTCAAGAAATCGATATCGAGACAAATGACCTTCTGTTCGAATGGAAAGCATCCTCAGCATTTGGAATTAACGACTCTTTTGTGGATCCTGGCGAAATAACATCAGGTCTCGATGCAAACAACGCGTTCGACTTTTACCACATCAACAGTGTTGAAAAAGATGACAACGGCAACTATCTCGTCTCCGGCCGACACACTCATTCCATCTCGTACATCGATGGTCGCACAGGCGAAACCATCTGGATCCTCGGTGGAAAGCGCAACCAATTCGAAGATCTCAGCGGCGGCAACGCTACGAACTTCTCCTGGCAGCATGATCCTCGGTGGCTTTCCCCATCTACTATATCTCTCTACGATAATGGAGCCACGGACTGGACTTCCACCGGCAATGTCACTCGCGGCATGATCATCCAATTAGATACCACTGCAATGACAGCCACGCTTGTCGCGGTATACCTTTCTCCAGATGGCATCCTGTCCGCCTCGCAGGGCTCAATGCAATTGCTTTCCAACGGCAACGTCTTCATGGGATATGGTTCCAAATCAGCCTTTACGGAGTATGCGCCAGGCGGTGAGCCACTTTGGGATGTGGAGTTTGGCGTTCTCGGGAACAGGACAGTGAAGACCAGCGGAGCGATGAATTATCGAACGTACAAAGCCAATTGGACTGGCCGCCCGGACACGGATCCAACATTTACGTACTCCAACTCCAGCCTTTACATGTCCTGGAATGGCGCCACAGATATCGCGACATGGGCGTTGATGTCCTCTCCCAACTCCACGAATCTCACTTCGTTCGAGTACGTTTCCTCCCCCCAAAATAATATCGGAATGGCATACTGACACATTTCTTTCCAGCGACATAACCCAAAACCTCACCCGCACAGGCTTCGAAACCACCTTCTCCTTCCCCAACCCTGGAAACAGCACCCGCTACCTCCGCGCCCTCGCTCTGACCTCTTCCTACACCCTCCTCGGCGCCTCCCCAATTTTCGACCTCCGCAACAACACCCTCATTCCCGCCCCTGCCAACAGCACAATTGACCTCACCCCGCCCATGCCAACCCAAGACCCTTCAAGTGGCGGCGGCGACGTGACGAGCACCACCAGCAGCGCCTGGGCGGCCGCCCAAGCGACCCCGCTCATCGACAAGTGGCAGATGACCACCGCCGCGGTGTTTGTGATCTGGTTGCAAGTGGGCGGGTGACTCGTGCTGTTTGGGATGCTTCTTATTCTGTTTGGGGTTCAGTGGGAGCATTTCAGGCGGGCGTTTTGCTGATGCGGTTTTTCCGCGAGGTTTTGGTTTTTGGAGTTTGGACTTTGGACTTCCGTTTTGGCTATCAGGCGGTACGCTTTGGATTTCGTATCGCAGGTTTGTGGCACATTGGAGTTCGTGTGGCAGGCGGAACAAGAGTGGATTCTGGCGGCAAGCAGCATTTACCAAGGTGTATTAGATATCTTGAAGCAGTAAGGTAATGTGTAGGTGGACTCAGAGTAGGGCTAGTTAGGAGGTATATACTACTGATTCTTTACTTTTGATGATGGAATATGCCAGTACTCCACAACACATGACCTTTTCGTCTCCTCTTGAACCTCCTCACGTGATTCTGGTTATTCATCATGCTTACAAATCTTCCCACCACTTCCTGCTTCCTGTTCTGCTTACCTAGCTTCGCAACCGTCTTCCAACGTCACTCCACTTTAAGTGAACAACACGCAATCTAATCACTGAAGAATTCTTTGCTCTGGTCCTTGGAAATGCACAAGTCCTTTACAAGCCTCCTTCTCATGCTCCAGGGCTCCCCGAAAAACTTTCGGCCGACCAGCCACAGCGGAAGCTTCTCCTAAAGTGTCTCTTCTCTCCTCCTCTTCCAGCTGAAATCTCTTCATTGACGTTGCTATCCCGAACTTCTGCAAACCTCGGTGATGGATGCGACTCAGCTTCTGGGAGTTTCACCAAATGACTTTAAGCTCGGAGCTACACTATCCTACCAAGCAAAAACTTCATGCGCTGCAGACTGCAGTTCAGCAACTCCGGGAAATCTGCAGATAGCTTGGGAAATGGCTTTCGCAAATGAACAAAAATCTCCTCTCCTGAAAGCTGGACAAGTCTAAGATGATCCCAGCTGTAGCACTTCCGGGAGACTTCCTTGGATGACTTCGAGGACGACTTTCGCAATTGTGGTTCAACGAATTGTTTTACCCCAAAGATTTTGGGAAAGATCCAGGATTGAAATCCTGACCTCGGTAAATCAACAGAACCATCTTGCTCCGGAACATTTCTGGATGGGTTGGGGAGTCGACTTTCAAGAGACCTTCCCGCAATGTCTACGTCGACGACTTTCGCACACCAGGTAAGCCTACTTACCATGGCGAGTTGCGGGATGGACCCAGCTGTTGGGTAGATCCCTAAGTTGCCTTAGTGTATTTCTCGAAATTCGAAACCCTTCTGCTCCAGCGCCGGTACCTAAATCCAATCTTCTTCCAAGTCGACGAATTCGGCAAACCAGTGAAACAAGCTTGCCCTGGAGAGTTTCGAGATCAACCCAGCAGTAGAATTCATGCGAAATCTCGCCTAGGTCGCTTCAATACATCCGCCAAATTCCAAATCTTCTCAAAATCTCAGAGTTTCCCAACTTCAAGAAATATAACATCCCCAAATCTCGTCCTTTTCCAAACAATGACGCTGGCCAACCAACGAACCCTCCTTATCCTGGGGAGCTTCTAGATTGATCCAGTCGTAGAGTTCTTGCGAGGCTTCTTTAATTAGCTTCTATCCATGCTTAGAAGATCTGTTTCTTCTTGATTCAAGATTTTCCTCAAGAACAGTAAAGCTTTTGATTTTCCACTTCTTCCAAGTCAAAGGCTCTAGCAAACGAGCAATACCTGCTTGTCCTGGAAATCCTCGGGATGCCTCCAGACGTGAATAGATCAAGAGTCTCTTCAGGTGGCTTACATAGCTGTCCCGGATCTTGGAACCTCTTCTGGTTCTACATTCTACTCAAAGACATAATGTTCTTGACTGCTGTCTTCTTCCAAGTCAGCCATGTTGGCAGATACAAATGAGCAAAGTCCGCCAGCCCTGGACACCCTCAGTAAGCCTCCAGTAGATGGTTGTCTGGCAGACTTCTCCAAGTGACTTCTGTACTTACCCCGGGGTCCCGAACCTCCCCACTAACCTAACATCATTTTCAAAGATACAATGTCCTCGACATGTGTCTCATCCAGCTTAACCAGTCTAACAAATGAAAAAAGTTTGCCTGCCCTGGACATCATCGGGATAATCAGAGTCGTAGATTCTCTAGGAGACTTCTCTAAATGGCCTCCATGTTTGCCCGGAGACCTGTCGTCTTCCAAGTCAATGGTTTCGGTCAAAAAGTAACAATAATTTGCCCTGGAGGGCTCCGGGATAGATCCAGCTATACAAACACCAGGAAAATTCAAGTATGCCAAATCCCGTCTTCTTCCAAGTAAGTACTACTCGTACAATGGTACCGCGACTGACAGCATGCAATGACAGGACTCCGGAGCGCAAGGCGTTCATTTCGCAACGAGTGCATCGAAATATCTTTTGTTTTGCCCTTTCCTTCATTTCTTTTCGCATGTCTGCAATTTGGGAATTGGGACCAATCTGCAAAAGACAAATACCGCCTGGACTATTGAATAAACCCCAGAGCTCTCTACACTGTCTGTTTCTGTCAAATGGCAGAGGAAGAAGCTTGAGGGTGGCAGCCCTTTTGCTTGTCTGCCATCTGGTACCAATCTCCAAAAGAGAAATCTCACCTGGACTGTTGGATCAGTCCCGGAGTGCTCTACACGGTCTGTTTCTGTCAAGCGGCAGAGGAAGAGGCTTGAGGGTGGTAGCAGTATTGTGGTCAATGTGGTGACGTCTTGACAGCATCTGGGACTTTTGCCGATGTCACTTGTCAAAAGTTGACCATGAGGTTTCCGCTAGATTGAGCCAGGCGACTTCCACAGCTGTCATCTTTGGAGGACAGCAAAGCAAAAGAGTTGAGAGAGGGCGTGACACAAGGGAACAGCATTCTAAGAAAACAAAATTGGGCCAAGCATCAACTCCTCCCAAGACCCAGACCAAATCTCAGCTTCCAGTCCCAAGCCCACCTATCAAAGCACCATCAAAGTCCCACCAAGCACAGACCGCCCCCTCCAGGCACCGACAGCCCACCGCCCCAAAGCACCCGACACGTGAAGTCGCCCTCTGCCCATATAATTTCCCTAAAATACAACATTTCCATCCCCCCCTCACATAGCTCATTGGCTAACTTGTTCCAGGTACAAAAAGATGTAGCATCACCCGCCGTGATGTGAACTTTTTGTTTATTTTTTAGGTGAGAAATTATTCCTCAAAATCAAGACTCTGCGCCGCGTTGCCGCGGACTTGTATTTTTTCGATTTTCTGATCACAGATCTGAAAACGGATTGATGAGGGAGGTGGTGTTGGGATTGGGGCGGGCTTGTGGTGATGTGCTGGTGGTGTTGTGGTGACAAGGTGGTGAGGGTTTGGGACATTGGGGTGGTGAGTACACGTGTGTCCGGTGAGTTGCCTACTTTCCCTCTTTCAAAGATTTTTGGGCAGCCATATGAAACGCTCCGAGCGGACAACTCCTGCCCCTTCCCCCCTCGTAGCTCAGTGGCTAATACATCTCAGGTACAGAAAGACGTAGCATCACCTGCCGTGATGTGAACTTTTTTGTTCAAAATCGAAACTTCGTGCCGTTTTGCCACGGACTTATATTTTTTGGATTTTCTGAGCATGGATTGACTGTCAGAATTGATGAAAGAGGTGGGGGTGTTGTGGGAATAGGGGTGCTGTTGATATCTAGGTGGTGGACAATAAGTGGTGATGAGGGAGGACATTTCTAAGGGGGATGGACAATTGTGACTTGTGAGGTCGAGACTGAAAGTGAGTTGGCAGTTGCCCCATTCCCTGCTCTAAGAAGATGTCTTTACAGCATATAAGCACGATAAATTAAACTGCATTCACCCTTCCCCCCTCGTAGCTCAGTGGCTAATATATCTCAGGTACAGAAAGACGTAGCATCCCCGCTGGATGTGAACTTTTTGCCCTTTTTTATTTTTTCACCACCCGGGTGCGAGACCTTACGTGGACTAACGTTTTTTCTTTTTCCTGAGCTGGGCGATGATGATAGAAATGAGGGAAAGGGTTGTGGTGGGTTTGTAGAGATGGTTTGTGGCGGTGGAGTTTGGTGATTGTGGTGCTGGGACGGACTTGGGGGACTTTGTTGTGGTAGTGCGGCTTGGGGGGCATTCGGCGCGGCTGGTGAGAACCACTTACTCTGGGACTCTGCTTCTCTCAGCAAGAGACGCAGACTCCATCCATTGGAGCCACCCAGACAGGAATCTGGAGCACTCTCGAAATCATCCTTTGCGTGGCCCATGTGCATCCGGGCAAAATCGACTCCGCAGCGGAGCAGCGAGCAAGCCTTCGAAGTACCGACGACGACACCACGGCTAAAGAGCCTTCTAGCTCAGACTACTCACCTCCGAGCTCCAGACGGAAATCCAGGACATTGCCAAAGGCGACCATCCCACAAATCCTCTCCTTCCGCGACCACAGAACCTAGATGCATCCGGGCAGGACGTGGCTTCCAGGGGAAGCGGGAGAAATTTCGAATGACCGCCACCTCCTAGAGAGTCTAGAACTTCAGCTTGATCACCACCGAGCTCGAGACAGAAATCCAGGGCGTTGTCTAAGCTGACCCTCGGCGATACGGTGTTTGGGGGCGAAGGGAAAAAGAAGCGAGGGAACTTGGACAACTGGACATCAGAGGCTGAAAAATGAAATTGGGAGCCGACAGAGCAGCTGTCTACCGGAACTTGCTACAATCTACAGGCGAGAAAGGAACGGAGAAGTGTTGAAGACGGTGCACTGGGGTACTAAGAAGCTAGAGTCGAGACGGAGACAACCGGGGGAGGGGTTCCCACTCGTCTACGCAATCTGTGCTCCTCCACTTTCACAAGGGGCTTGGAGTCATGGACACGGAACGGAGAGAAACTAGAGACGCTTGATCGAGCCCAGGAACAGGACTTGACATATCAGAGCTGGAGGTTTGAAGGCATGGCATGGGATGACTGGAAAGAGACTAGGGTGGCGGAACTACATAATCCGTCGCACCGTCGGCGGCGTATGGCTAAGCAGCAAACTCCACAAAGTGGGAAGAGCTGGAGCCGCACGCTTCTCAATTCTCGTCGGTCGACCGTCGTGGCAAGGCTGCTAGCTGTTCAGTTTCTTCGAGCATTAACGAGGAGATGATGACAAATACTCGCCTGAAGGACGTTGGCAGACTTCGCAACTTGAGTCATCCTTCGACGCCGCGGGTGTCTGACTTTGAGATGGACATCCACCATGGCCACAAGCTGTCAGGCAGCGAACCACAAGGATGGGAGATAGATTGAAACATGAAAGAAGCTTCCGATAAAGATAGGAAGGGTAAGACAAAATTCCATAATCATTTCCTATAAACTATTCCATGGCTTAATCTTTTGAAGCAACTTGGACCCACCGTTGCACCGCCGTCGTTGCCGTATACGCCAATAGCCGCCATAAAAGCGTCCAGCAGAACCCCCATATCCGATGCCCCGTTAGCCATGATCATAACCGTTCGTCAATTTCAAGTCCACATCAACCCAGCGCCATGGAAGGCGTCCCTCCACCCGCGCAGATCCGGAGTCGCGGCGCCCTCGAAACCATCCGCTCGCTTGCTACAACGCTTGATCAGTAAAATATCCCTGGTAAGTAAGAGGTAATGTCAATATCAATATTCAATAAGTCATGCCAAAAGAATCAAATCAGTCACTACCGCCCGTGACCGACATCATAGTCCTCGCCGATTACCTCCTTCAGAATCTCCGGAACCACTTTTGCCGCGTCGCCCCGAAAGAACCAGTCGCCGCGGTCAAAGTCCAGGCCGCTGCGGTGTGCTGCTTCGTCCTCCATGTTGATGACGGCGATTCGAGCGCCCTTGTACCTGGCCGCTTCGATGTATCCGGCAGCGGGATGAACGGTGGCGGACGTGCCGATGACGAGCATAATGTCGACTTTCGGCCCCGAGGAGAGGAAATCTTCAATCGAATCCATAGTAGCAGAAGGAAGCGCCTCGCCGAACCAGACAACGCCCGGACGGAGCAGACCAGTTTCGCAGGTTGGACAGTGTGGCAAGTCTTTGACTGGCACGTCGGTGAGCTTGACGTTGATGTCAGAGATGTCCACTTCTTCTCGTGTGGTGTTGGAGGTGGGGTCGATCTCGCGGTCGTCGATGGTGGGGATTTCGAGGGCGGGGACGATGGGGTCGGTGAAGTTGGCTTCGGTGTGCGTGCAATAGAAGTCGGTGCATTTGACGTCGAAGAGGGAGCCATGGATTAGCTTGAGGGATGAGGATGGGTGGTTGGCACGTTGTGAGAGGCCTGCAGGGTGTCAGAAGGGGATTGTTGAATTACCTTGGGGGAAGCTGCTCACCGTCGACATTTTGGCTTATGCAGAGGAAGTCCTTGCGTTTTGCTAATTCCGCCAGAGCAAAGTGTGCGCGGTTGGGGTCTGCTTTTAGAGCCATGTGCCTTCGGTATGAGTAGAACTGCCATACCAGGCCCGGATCGACGGCGAAAGCCTCAGGAGTCGCGAGTGACATTGCATCGTGAGTCCGCCATAGTCCGCCGGCACCTCTGAATGTTGGAAGCCCCGATGCAGCGGAAAGTCCCGCCCCACACAGTGCGAGAATTCGGTTGGAGCTTTTTAGTGCTTGGTAGAAAGAGTCAATGTCTGCCTGAGCAATTCCAGGAATCACACTCTCGACGAGCGTGGAGCGGACTGCGGAGGACATTTTGGTGCGGGTTGAGAGTACTTTCCGAGTTCTGTAGTTGTACGACGGAGGTGGGGATTTTTGTGGAAGTACAGTAATAAATCAAGAGAGATTGAGGGGGGAAGGGCTCAGTATAAGTATCCTCTTTCGTCCTCCAGGCAGAACCGTGGCACTTGTGGTACCTGGTCGACGTCGAGAATGAGTCGGTGATATTTCAGCCCTATTCGGGCAAAGCCACGCGAAATGCGGAGGGCCAAGCTGCGCCGCAGTCCAAGCTCCCTTATCGATAACAAAATCAACCTCAGCTCAAAGCCTCAAAGTTGATGGCGCAATTCACTGTCGCATGCTCTCTATAACCTCCTTTTCTCCGGTCGACCATGAGACCAGCCCTTCGTGCTCTACATGCAGTGACACGGCCCAGGAGTCAACTTCTCTGCTCGCGATGCTTCTGGAAGTGGGGAGCTATTCCGCAGCCAGCACGGAGGACGCTGGTTTCCGCCGCAGACCTTCAATTTGGCCAGCCATTGCATGAGACTCACCCTCATCTGCTGAAGCCTGGGGAGTGTAAGTTCTGACTCCTGAAATCCTCTGCAAAGCCTGCCCCTACTTACACAACGCGTCAGTGACCCCAGGAATCACCGCCCTCGAATATGCCAACCGCCGCGCGAAGCTCGCGAGAGCCATGCCGAAGGGGTCCATTGCCATACTGTCCTCCGCCGAAGTCAAATGGCGCTCCGGCGCTGTCTTCTACGAGTTTCACCAAGACTCGGACTTCTTCTACTTGACGGGTAAAAAACTGGACTACTTTAAAAAAGCTCGAGCCAGACACTGAACGGGTACACAGGTTTCAACGAACCCCAAGCTTTGGCTATCATTGGTAGAACTGACCAAAATATGGCAACCTCCAGATCTGGGCTAACCCATGGCAGAGAAGACGGATGATGCCGACGAATACGTCTTTCATCTCTATGTCAGAGAAAAAGACGAAAAAGAGGAACTGTGGGAAGGCGCCCGGTCAGGGGTGCAAGCGGCTGAAGATGTTTTCAACGCCGATCGGGTATTTCTTCATAGTGCCCATTCTCTGCCACGAGTTGCATGCTGACAGCTCCTAGGCCAACGATATCAAACGCGTCCAGCATACCCTCCGCGAACTCATCATGTCCGCGAAAAACATCTACATCGACACCCCAGAAAACCGCTTTCTCAAGCCCCAAAACCAGCGCCGCTCCGCTGTGTGGAACATTGACGGCGTGCACGATATTCTTCAGTCCGCGGGCGCCAAAGTGCACTCGTTGCGACAGCCGATGAACTCGATCCGCATAAACAAGAGCGAAGCTGAGATCCGAAATATGCGAAGAGCAGGTCAGGCATCCGGCCGTGCAATCACTGACGCGATGCGACAACACTGGGCATACGAGAAGGATCTTCACGCATTCTTGGACTACGAGTTCAAAAAGCAAGGATGCGACGGCACAGCGTATGTGCCTGTCGTCGGCGGAGGGAAGAACGCCCTTTCCATTCACTACACCCACAACAATGCCACCCTTTCCCCCTCAGATCTTCTCTTGGTCGACGCTGGGGGAGAGTACGGTAATTACATCACAGATATTACTCGAACATGGCCTGTCTCAGGCAAGTTTTCTGCCGCGCAGAAGGATTTGTACGAGTGCATTTTGAAAGTACAGCGCAGTTGCGTCAGCCTTTGCAGAGAAGATGCTGGCATGGACTTGGATAAGCTGCATTCCATTGCAGAGGATGGTCTGAAAGATGGTCTACAAGCTATCGGGTTTGATATGAGCGCGAAAGACGTAAGTGAAAGTTTCAACTCTTTCACAGAAAACCGGTCAGTCAGTCAAGTTGACTGACTGACTGACTGACTTGGAGTAACCTTGGGCGTGGCAGGCCATCATTTCAGCATGTGTAACTGACATGAACTTTGACAGGCAATACGAACCCTCTTCCCTCATCATCTTGGGCATTACATTGGTCTTGATGTGCATGACTCCCCCGGACAAAGCCGGAAGGAGAAGCTATTGACGGGGCAGTGCATCACCATCGAACCGTAAGTCAATACCATATCAATTTCGTTTCTTCTTGCAGCTCTAGACACATGCAGCAGACGCTGTCTTTCAATTTACACATCCTTCGCCAAATCCTTCTCTGTTCTCTTGTCAGTCTGTTCTCCCCATCCACCCTCCCTCGTGCAGTTCTCGGCCGCCAAGTTAAAAGCTAACTCCTTTCACCAGCGGCATCTACGTCCCCAACGACGAGCGCTGGCCCGCTCACTTCCGAGGAATAGGGATCAGAATCGAAGACAGTGTTTGCATCCAGCCTGAGAGTCCACTGGTCTTCACCACAGAGGCGGTGAAAGAAGTTGTCGATATCGAGGCGTTGAGGGAATGATGTTTGGGTGCTCGATACCACAGTTTGCAAAAGGCGATTGTCGTTGGACTGCTTGGATCGTGTGCTGAGCGAGAGTAGGCGATGATGGTACCGCATGTAATATAGCAATCTCTTTCTAAGTTTTCTTCAAACACAGTCTGCCGTCCAAGCAAAATTAAAAGCGACATCTACTGCAGGATTACTCCCAACCTCTCCACACAGTCATGGCCTCGCCAAATAGCATAATTACAACCCGATATTAACCTCTCTCAACTCTAGATCAGTGCTCCCATCAGTCAAGTGGACTGACTGGCTTAGCCAGTCAGTCCGCCAGTTTTACTCAGTCAGTCAGTCCTCTTGGTGGACTTTTCAAGTCAGTCAATTGACTGATTTAATATGGGATACTTGTCAATTACTTGACAGTCCGTTTGGAGGTTTCTGGTGGTTATCACGTGATGTAAGGCAAACTATCTAGTGGTACTTTCAGCAGATTCTAGCTCACAATCGGGTGTATATAGCACCTTAATCTAAGCTTAAATCAACGCACACGGGTCACTCAGAGGAAGAAGTTCAACACCAAGAGGATTCTGAGCCAGCCAACCCATATCTCTAGTTTATGGTATCTCACGTGGAGACTACGGAGAGCCGCAAGCGGCGTCGTGTTGATGCACGCTCGGAGATTGACCGCTATCTAGTAGAGCATATGCCCACCTCCATGACGAAAAGCCCGCTTACCTGGTAGATCGAGAACGGAGCCGAGTATCCTATTCTTTCACAGATGGCTTTCGATATCTTCAGTATTCCTGGGATGGATGCGGAGGTCGAAAGGGTATTCTCCCAGGCAAAGAAGCTCATTACAGATGAGCGCAACTTTCTTGGATCGGAGACAGTGCGGGTATGCGAATGTTAGAAGAATTAGCTTCTTTAGGGGCTACGGCTCGTAGCAGGGATCAGGGGGCAAAAGATGAAGAGCTCTATCTACAAAGTATGTAGATAGGTTAGTAATAGAAGGTTACAGAAGCTTACCTAGAGAGCTCCATGAAAAGCTTGCCTGGAGCTGCGTGAAAAGCTTATAAAACTCCACCTATACTTCTAATACTACCCCTATCAACACCTCTATCAAGTTTAGTCAGTCAGTCAGTCAGTCATGAACTTGCTAATCAGTCAGTCAGTCAGTCCGTAACTTCTTAGTCAGTCAGTCAGTCCGCAAGCGCAGCTTGCCAAGTAATTGACTGATGGGAGCACTGATCTGACGACTCCGGTGGAATAGAAAGAATATTGATAGCCATTCGGCTTACTCTTGGATAAGCCTTGATTTGATCGGGTTTAGTCCACCAAGATTGGTAGCAATGTGGATCATCGAAATAGTTTTAGCAAGCTTTGCTTTCAACTGAGACCGATAGAGTTCGAAGTTTGACGTTATCTGGCGCATAGCCTCATGGCGGGATGTAATAGGAAGATCTTCAACAGCTGGATTTGCTGAAAGAACAAGAGCTTGAAGTTCGTCTCATTTCACTGCTGAAAATGGAAGGCGACAGCGAGTAAGAAGACCAACGATAGCCTCGGTGTATTGTTGACGACTGAACACTCGTCGTAAAACATTATCTGTTGGTCGAATAGGGAACATACCGTCGATTCAGCGTTGTTTCGAGTTGTGTGTAGCTCCAGACTCATATTCAAAACTTATAGAATTTTCCAAACTCAAAGCACCGATAATATCCTGGTGTTTCCGCTTTGCATGGCTGATTGAGTTGTCTTTCTTGTTATTTGACCATCGAACGTCGGCAGGGCAGTGAAGGCATTCATACTGGACTTTACCAGTTGTTTTACGCTTTCCTGAAGGCTTTGCTGTGTCGGAATCGGGATAGGTTGCTTTGAAATATGCTTCAAAAGGAAATGATTCAAATGCGCGAGGAGTAAGTGTAGAAGAGGCTCCAGCTTGAGGTGAATTAGCTAGAGTAATAGAAGCTTGAGACGATGAAGCCATGATGCATTATATAGTAAAGTAATGGAAAGTCAGATCACACAGTGCAATTCACGCAGCATAGCTAGAAATCCCTTCAAATGTAGATAAGATAAGATTAACCAATTTAATAACAGATATCGCGCGATATCGCCTTAGCATCGCGCGATATCAACATTGATATCGCGCTTGGCAAATATTAGGAAGATACGATATCGCCGCGATATCGCATCGACGATATCGCGATAGCAATATAAATATCATTATAGCGCATCAATATAGGCAGGTATGCAACCAAAGCTATAATATAGCTTTGGTTGGATGGCTGCGACCATGTTTGAAAAGTTAGAGCTGGGAGGATGCATGTAATCTGAGATAGCCAGTATGCAAATTTAGCCATTCCTCAAAAGCTTCGAATGTGTGAGACTCTTGAAGCACCCCCAGGGATCCCCTGGATATCCAATTTTCGCTGGATGGCGAAGACCGTTTCTGAAAACCAGAGCTGGAACAACGTATATAGCCTGAGACACCTACTGCGCGGAGTTCACCATTCTCCAAGAACGAAGAATGTGCGAGATACTTGAAGTACTCCCTGAAGTCTCCTGGATATTCAACTTTCGTTGGACGGCGGAATGGGGTTTTATTTTTTTGAAAATCGGGCATGGGACAATCGTTGCACAGCGGAACGTCATGAGCTCTTAGCATTGAAGAAACCAGACATGGACTACGTAATTTTGGTTATTTCTCAAAAGCTAACAATTGGCGAGAGCCTTGAAGCAATCCCGGACGTATCCTGGATAATCAATCTTCGCTAGATGGCAAGGTCTTTTGGCGAAGTATTGTTTGTGAAATATCATCACGCGTTTGAGACTCACGGTGTCGGTGTCGTAGCACTTGAAGTAACCACTGCATACAAGGACTAGAATTTCCCAAGAAACATTGTTGTTTTGATTATTGCATCAAACTAGCTAGCTCCTGCGCCGTCTACGTCAACAACATCAAACACCCCAAACCACCTCCACACAAAGCTTAATCCAACACCGGCGCCAAACCGCGGGTGGCGACAGCAAACGCTGACGACATTCCCCTTTCAGTCAGTTCAGTTCTTCTCAGTCACACAGCCTTGTTGGAAGACGCCTGGGACTGGACTCGACTCAGGACCAGGGATATCTGATAATGTGGGTGCTTGCGTGCTGATCAAGCGAGTCTCGGGTAGGTGCAGAGAGGATGTTGGGGGGTGGGTGGTATAGGTATGGTGAAGCCGGATAGGGGTGGTGGTGTGGGGTGGGTTGCATGTTGGAGATTGAGGGCTATGCTTGATGGGCTTGGGAGTGTTGGAGCGTTAGGAATTAGAAGAGATGGAGCTGTCATGATCAGGCTGGACTTACGTTAAGGTTACGTGAAGAGCCTCGTGAAGAGCAGAGGTCGGAGTGAACACCTCAGAAATGCCGATGCGGATCTACTCTGTTGGTCCACCGTAGAAGCGATCAGTGGCAGTGGCAATGTGGGGTCTGGCGTTTAATCGAGTATGAGAGATGAGAAGGCAAGACACTTTAGGTAGCTCATCACGATGGATCCCCAGTCCCTAGTCAGGAGAGGACAGTGCAGGTGGTTACAGTCCTCTTCCTCTTCCCTGCTAGACCCATCTTCATCGACATGTCTACAGCCTCGAAGAGTCGAGGACCGCCGCGTGCTGCCTTTGTGATCTGTCACCTTCTGCTTCGCCCGGCAGCTCGGCCGGTCTCGGCCTCTGCCAGAAAGATGCGAGAGCCAGGTTGAAGCGGGAGAGCCGTCTTCAAAGTGTGTCCAATCTCATGCACTCGAAGCGCTCTTGCCGCAAGCAGTCTGAGGATTACCAGGTCAGGCTCACGGCCATGTCCGGCATGCAGCGGGAGTGTACGACATTGGAGGGTGTGCCTGATTCCTCCGCGTCAAGCATGGGTGTATAAGGCAGAAGAGGCAGATGTCGATGAGAGGGAAGCAATGCAATGACGAAGAGCATATATTGAAATGGATGTACAAAAAGGCGGTCAAGACCAGCTACCTCACCTCATCTGACGCGTTTGGAAAAAGCCACGAGGCGTCGCCCCAGCGAGGGGGATACCAATAGGGGAGGAGAAGGGCGCGCAGTCTGAGCCTCGCTGGTGGACATCTGGCCATGACCGTTAGTGGTGGATGTGGCATGTCCGCAGCTTCCACTTCCACCAGAACCAAGCTTCAATCTCCATTTCTCGACTCTTTCCATCAGGCCCTGGCAGACGGTGGAGAAGATTCCAAATTGGGGAGGGGATAAGGGGAACCTGCGCAAACAGCATTGCACGGCATAAGCGAGAAACACGACATTCCTCGCTCTCGCCATTGCGGTGGGAGCGGGCTCAGGGGCAAGCTGGAGTTCGCAACATTTTGTATGACGAGGAAGAAGCGAGAAATGGAGAGGAGACGGCGTGCGAGCGTGGGGCTTGGGTGAGAGGAGTCTTTCAGACTGGGACGGAGCCACCCAAAACGCCGGAGGATTACGGTTGGATGGGTTGGGTGGGCGGTATTTATAGGAGGGTCGCACGACAGCGACGCATTCCAGCCGCCATCCCAAAAGGAAACTGCGATAGCTCAGGCGTGCTCAGGCGTACGTAGTAGAGGTCGGAGCCCACGTGACACCAGACCACGCCCAACCTTAGAAGACGTCGATCTCGTGCTACACGCCCGAACCAAGGACGACGTGATGGCCGCCTGGCGAACGAGGCCATTGGCTCGACAGCGTGCCGGCGTCGGTGGGCAACGTGGCCGCCGAGATTTGGGACAATGGTTGATGAGTGTGTATCGCCTGCTGGGTCAACCGCCAAAGAGTGGGTTTTACTGTAGTATAGAGAGCAATTGATGCCATTTGATTGCAGTCATGTTGGTTGATGATTTATACGAGTCATGTGATTCGCTGTCGGCAATTGCGCAAGTCGTCCCGAGGCGTTCGCCAGGGCTGGCGCTGCTGGTCCCGCCGAGTGACGCCGACTGCAAAATGCTCGTCCAGCCAAGATGCGGAGGGGCAGACGAGCAAGAAGAGACTCACCACCTGCTATTCTCCCCTCTGCCGAGTCTGCTGCTCCACCGCCCACCGCTTCAACAGGCAGACGGTGCCTCAATTCCCGCTCCCCACGCCTCTCCCGCTGCTCAGAAGGCGCCATCATCTCTCCGCCGCCAGACACAGACCTTGGTGTTGACCTCTCCTCCGCTCCTCCGCGTACTCTACTCTACTCCACTGTAGTCTGTAGCAAGGCCCGTCCCCGTCCCACTCGACCGCATCGCAAGCCACCGAACCCACTCCCTCCTCCTCCTCCTCCTCCTCCTCCTCCTCCTCCCTCCTCCCTCGACCTGCGCGGGTGTCCTCGATTTGCAGCGGCGCATTCCTCTTCCTTGCCTCGCCCACTCGTATCTTCCCCCCCACAAATAGCTGTGTGTGTACCCGGCAGCATGGTCGACGTCGAATGAACTCCACCATGAGCCCAAGCAGCTGTTACACCACGCAAGAGTACTTCAAGAAACGGCCTGACAAGACTGCATCCCCGCCCGTGCACCCATTCCCAATTCCATAGCTGGGAGAAGAGACTCCCTGCCGCCTGCAGAAGCCCACATACCGTGTTCTACCTAACCTACCTACCGTACCGTACCAACGAACTGCCTGCCTGCCTGCCTGCCTGCTGTCTGCTGTGCTGTGCTCGAGCGCCACTTTCAATACAATCCAATACACACCTGCATCGCATCCAGCATCCAGCATCCAGGAATTACCACCCACGTTGCGAGCAACCTCGACATCGACCTGCTCACCCTGACGTTGGACTGAGGTCAATTCAATTGAATAGGATACTCTAGTGCGCGGCATCTGGCTATCCGTTGTCAACGGCCTTGCGTTGCTCGCCGTATCCGCGCCAGTAAGAGCTGAGGGAGCGGCCACCGCGTGGTACAGCATAACTCCATCGCCTTTGCGTGCTAGTTGTAGGACTGTGGCCGACGCCTCGTGATCGCCGGCCATTTCTCGAAACGCTCATCCGCCACCCTGCACCAAGCCCAGCGTCGATCCTCTCGCCCTCGTCGTGCCTCGTCCACCTCACGCGGCCACCAGGTGGGACCGATCAGTGGGCGCAGCTTGGGGCTACCCAAACAGCTGGTACTGCTGGCGAGTCTAGTGCAGCGAGTGGGAATACACGGCAACGTGCAGCAATAAACGTGCCTCTCCGACGGAGAGGCTGACGGAACACCAGCTGGCACGCCCTCTCCTGTTAGCCGCACACCACCCTTGCTGCTCTCCAGTACTCCACCCCCATCTTGCTTGGATTCCAAGCTTGGGAATTGTCCCGTGTGCCTGGGGTGACGGGAGCGTGCTGTGTGGTCTGTGGGCCCAGAGTCGCACCAGTTGAATTGTTGGCGCTCATCGAGGGGGCGTGAGCTGCAGAGGGGGAAGTGGTTATTATGACCCCAGACGCCGACGACGATGTCTCCCCATCGCCTGAATACAGCGGCGACCAGGAAGACATCGACATGGCCGAGATCAAGGAACAACAAAACGACAGCGATCAGAGCCCCCAGACTGGCATTGCCCCTAAACCTGCTTCGAGCAATGCCAAAGACCCTCTTCGCCCCAGAAGGAAGAAGGCCAGACGGGCATGCTTTGCATGTCAAAGAGCTCACTTGACTTGCGGTATGCTTTTGATTCATACAATGAATCGAATTCACTTCTCCTTTTCTGCGCCCCTTTTCTAATTGACCATCTCAGGTGACGAACGCCCCTGTCAAAGATGTATCAAACGAGGTCTCCAAGATGCGTGCCACGATGGTGTACGCAAGAAGGCCAAATATCTCTACGATGCATCCAACGAAGCATTGATGGCAGGAACCGGTGGCCATATCCACCACATGAACGGCAAAGAGATGCACCAACACCCCCAACCGCCAAACATGGGTGGTCTGCCCATGCCTCAGCAGCAGCAGTTTTATCCCGGAGCCAACTACGACATGTACGGCCAGACGAGCCAAAGCGGGATGCCACCTCCGCTCCATCACGCCAATTCCTATAGCAGCCAGCAAGCGTCCGTGTCCCCTCCCTACAACATGCCTTCCCAACCCACTCCGCCGATGCAGAATATGGCCATGCCACAGACTTCTCGACCCAATGTTCAGATGAACCAGTTTGGAAACCCGCTTTTCGACCCAAGCGATCCTGCCCTGTTTAACTTTGACATTGCGAGTCTCAATTTCGGCAATCACTATGGAGCGCTTGAATTCGGCATGCTTGGCCATATGGCTTCTGGATCAGGCGAGCAAGAGCATGAGCACATGATCCACCACCACAACGCATATGGTCATGGCCATCCTATTTCATCCGCGACATACAGCGACGGCTCACAAGCTCTACTGTTCAGCCATGACGAGATGATGAGTGTAAATTGGCAAAGCCAGAACCCCAGGCCACCCAGCACCGACACGCCTGTCAAGACTCCTCATAACACGCCTGTCGCAGTTCCTCATGACCTTCGGCACGACTCGACCTCCACCCAACACCATCCACACGCATACGCCATTGGAGCAGGGCCGAGCAGTATTTCAACAGCCAGTCCTGTATCTACAGGGCCAGACGGGCCTTACGATCAACCCTCGTCTCCCGGCATGTTCAATTTGAGCAGCACGCAGCCTCCATCACATACACTCGCATATCTCCGTCAACAACATCAACATCAACATCAACATCAACATCAACATCACAACGCACAGCCCCTCGCGCGATCTCGAAGTATGCAGATGGAGCCATCGCATCCAAAGCTCGAGTCCCCCAAACAGTCCTTGGCCGGCCTCAGTCGCAAACGCAAACGCTCCGACCCCTCTGCCATCTACGAATCCGTGCAAAAACCCTACAGCTACACCACCGGCTTCCACTCGCTGACCGATTTCCTCACCCGCCGCTTCTCCCCCGAAAAGCGCATCAAAATCGCCAAGGCCCTCGGGTCCGTGCGGCCCTCCCTCATCGCCTCCCTCAAGAACCTCAGCGAAATCGACCTCATCTTCATGGAGCGCTACCTGCAGCGTACCCTCTGCGAGTACGAAGGGTTTGTAGGCAGAGTCGGCACCCCCACCATCATCTGTCGCAGAACAGGCGAACTCGTCTCCGCCAGCCAAGAATTCTGCATCCTGACCGGCTGGCGCGAGCGCGTCCTCCTCGGCCTCGAACCAAACCGCAACGTCAACACGGGCGGCTCGTCCTGGAACCCAAATTCTGGCGCTAACTCGAGAGGTGCCGTTACACCGCGCATGCCGGTTGCGGAGCCCGCTCGCAACGGCAAGCTAGGTGGTGATCCTACGAATCTCGGCGAGTCGGAGAGGAAACAACCCGTCTTCGTCGCCGAACTCCTCGATGATGACGCCGTGGTCGGTTTCTACGAAGACTATTCCAAGCTTGCGTTTGGCGATGCGAGGGGCAGTGTGATGAAAGCGTGTAAGTTGCTCAAGTACCGCACCAAGGAGGATGTGGAGAGGGAGAAGCTTGAGAGTTTGGAGGAGGGGGTGAATGGTGGGAATGATGCTGGTAATGGCGAGGAGAAGGGCGTCGCGGGGATTAAACCGGGGATTGAGCATTTGGGAAGAGAGCAGGGGGTTGTGAAGTGTATGTATTGTTGGACGGTTAAGAGGGATTATTTGGAGGTGCCCATGTTG
The DNA here is from genome assembly GCA_010015705.1 of Aulographum hederae CBS 113979. Taxonomy (NCBI): domain Eukaryota; kingdom Fungi; phylum Ascomycota; class Dothideomycetes; order Aulographales; family Aulographaceae; genus Aulographum; species Aulographum hederae. The sequence continues at coordinate 36,512 of ML977217.1, forward strand.
ATGGTTATGAACGTAAGTCCTGATTTCCCTTCTCATCATTGATGTCGTCTTCTCTTGTTCTTTGCTCTATCGGGTCACCGGACTGTGCTGATAATTGCCATGACAGTTCCTCCCCGACCTCTTCTAAAGAGCTACTCTGTCGATATTACGGGCATTCGCATTCACGCTGTCGCTGTCGCTGTCGCTTTTAGGCGCACGTACATACATACCCCCGGATCTTTCCACGTTCATGTTCGTCATTCATGTTCATATTTTTCCTATGCGTTGATATCTTCTCGGTTTATATCGGTTCAGTTCGGTCTGGCGCGGTCTTGCATGTCTCGGGCGAAATATAGGTTAAGGTATAATACTGATTTTATCCAACGCATTTTCCTCGTTTTCACGGAGATTGCGGAGAGGTGGGTATATAAATGTCTTGCTCGTGTCTGCAGCATACATGCTTGGTGAAGGCTTTGCTTTGCACGTAGCTTGTTTTCATCCTCATCTTCCAACTACCTACTTTTGGGACTACTTGGCCATGCGGCTTTTCCTGTCCTTACTGGTTTCACGTGGCATGATGTTCGCGGCGCCTCCCAAATCACCAAAGCCAGATCTAAACATCTAATACAAGGATACTGCATCATGCTTCTACCTCCAACTCCAAGGAAATTATGCGACGTTTGCATTCTACATCTTCGAGGCCCTGAACCTCGCTGAAGTACCGTAACTGCGCTTGACGTTGGAAATGAGGACTTGGCTTGTGAGCAATGAAAATTCTAACGAATGAATGATCGCCGACTAGGGATATGGTGAGGCGGTGTGCTGGCCTTTCACATGTGAGAATTTGGAAGGGCTGCGGGCCTGCGGCTCGGTGTTGTGTCGTGGATCTGAGGGAGGGATTGAGTGGAGGGCAGGAGGCAGGGGTAAGCTGGAGGATGCGGTCTGGTCATGTGATGATAATACACGATGACGATGGAGAAAGGATTATTAATAGCTACAGGGGCTTCTTCTTAGAAAGAGCATTTCCAAAGGCGGGAAGTATTAGAAGAGGGGGGAAACTTTCTAACGTGTCTATTCGTACGTCAAAGGTCGTGATCTCGTATTTGTAAGAGTCGTCAAAACCCTTCGATCCACCACCCCCTCGAATTCATCAGGACTAAATTTTGTACTTCTCCACCCTATCCTCCATTCCCGCCGCTTCCACATCCACATCACCAACCACCCCTCCGCCGCCATCCCGCACCCCCTCACTTCCCCCCCTCCTCCCCCCCAAACTCCCTCAAAAACCCATCCCCGCTCCACCCGCTCCACCCCTCCCTCTCCAAACTGCGTCTCGCAACCTCAACATCGGTCCTAATATCCTCAATCAAGCTCTCCTTACTCACATAATCGTACTCCGGGCGGATAAAACCTAAGATGACGAGGTTCATGTGCGCAGAGTAGAAGTCCGAGGGGAAGCTGTGCATGATGTGCACTTCGACGCTGCGGACGAGGTTCTTGTAGAAGGGGTTCCAGCCGATGGACATTACCATTGGGTAGACGGATGTGTTTGGGGGGGAGGAGGTGGTGGAGCTGGGGTCGGGAGCGATACCTGCATCTGCGGAGGAGGAGGAGGTGGAGGAGGCGTCGGGATGCGGGATGTTGAGGCCGGCGTAGCCGAAGTAGATGCCGCTTTCGAGGTCTTCGTTGCCGCCGACGCTGAGGCCCGAGAGGGGGATGTTGGCCGTGGGGATGCCGAGCTAGCGGGAATTGATGTTATTAGCTTTTCAGTTCTGCTTTGGGATTCGAGATTCGCGATTCGAAATTCGAAATTCGAAATTCGATAGGGCAGGGGAATGGGAATGGGGAGGATGGACTGAAATTGGACTAGGCTCGAGGTGTGTGAGGTGGTGGTTTGATGACCCGAGGATGGGATTGTGATTGTGGTTTGTGGAGGGAAGAAGGAGAGAAAGGAGGTAAGGAAGCTAACTCGACACTATGAAATGCGCGCGTGCACCGTGCGGAGACTGAAATGATGAAGATGAAGACAAAGACTAGAAACCAGGGCAGAACGTGTCTCTCGACCTGATTCCGCCAATTCAGGTCAGACTAGTGGGAGGGGCGAGTATTGGACCATCTCCCACGCCAGAAGATCGGGTGCCTGCGCAAGGCAAGGTCATGCTGCAATCTCTCCACGTGTTCATCGTTGCTGTTTCCCCATTGCACTCGACACCACCACTTCGCTACTGCGCTAGATGACCGCCCACGCGGGAAATGAAGCACAAGCAACACGCACGTATGCAGAAGAAACAGAAATCAGGCTTCAGGCACGCGCGTCCACGTGTACCGAAGACGTGGGAGAAGGATGCAGATAGTCCAGAAACAATGGGATGAATTGAACGATGATGCTCAAGCAGAGTCATGGGGAGGCACGGCAGAAATCGATAGAGTCGCTTGTGCGACGGAGCATGAGGGAAGTGGGGAGAGAGGGGGAATACAATGGGAGCGGGAAATAACAGTGACAGCGGATGCTTGCTTGGAGGACAATGGAGATCTTGCAATTGTCCGCCCACGTGCGGATTGAGGATGAAAGTGGGACGATGTAGGTGGTTGGATATGGTTGTAGTTGTGGAGTTGGACGGAAGGGGAGGGAAGGGAAGGCTACACACCTCTTTGCTGCCGCGGCCGAAGCCTTTGATCACTTCGCCACTCAGCTTCAATGGGAATGGAGGCTCCGGACCGGATTCAGGGCCTGCGAACAAGTCGCGAGGTCCGCTTGGGGGTGGCATTGTTCCGGGTTTGATGCTGTAGGAGATCTATCTGACTTTTGGTTGATGGTGTTTGCTTGATGGGTTGATGACCGAGAGAGAAAATGCTATTCCAGATTGGGACTAGGGCTGGATACCTACGACTTCGACCTGACCTCCCGAGTCCTCTCCCATCTCCCGCCTTCCAACACCGGGCGCATCTCGCTCATCGGCCCTTATATACGGAGAAACTCAACTTCTTCTTCGACACGCTATTAGTATGCATGATTGTACGCATATTATTCCATGTACAATGAAACCCATCTTGCCGTCTTGGTCCTACAGTATCAAAGGGACGAAGGCAACCGAAGAGGTAAACATCTTATGAACGCGAGCAACAGTTCATTCTTCAATTATAGGCCTTGTTGTATCTCGGAAAGTCCACTAGTGGTTAGTATGATCGTGGTTGAGAACGAGTCTAAGAGTTTGTTTCCCAAAAGTCTATACTCTATAGTGAATCTATCCTTCGTCCTTATCCTACACCTAAAGTCTAACCCATCAAAGCATCTAAAAAAGAAACCAAGTCGTTCATATCATCTTACCATGAATCATAGCGCTCATTCATCATTCACCACGCAATCATCAACATGATACAAAAGAAAACACCAACCTCAGTCCCAGCTCCTCCACCTCAAGGCAACGACTTGCCCGGAATCGGAATAGACCCCGCACAACTTTCCGTCAACCTCCCCTCACTGATCCCCCTCGTAACATCCCCATCACTTCCATCACAAAACTCCATCGCCGTCGTGCCACTGTTGCTCCACGGCTCCCACCGCTTCCCCCCAACCTCCAGCACGCCCCAAGGATCCTCCGCAAACTTTACCCAGTACTCTTGCATCGTCTCGCTGAGCTTCTTCTGCGCAGGGGTGCTCGTATTTGGCTTTTGGTACTCGGAGGTGCCGAATATGACCGGGAGTTCCGAGCCGTGGTAGGCGCCTTCCCAGGGGCGCGGAGAGATGTTGGGGAAGAAGGCCGTGTAGTAGTAGCGGTAGGTTGGGCAGTGTTCCTCTTTGAGGCGGTTGCTGGAGGGAGGAATAGAGTTAGATCAAGGTATAGCTGCGAGGATATTCGGAGAGAACGAGGGGAAAGGCTAGCAGAGGGTTCGGGAAACTCACGCAGTTGTTTGAGCGGCTGGACAGAGGAAAAGAGTCGACGTGGTCAAATTTGCCGTGCCATAGTCGATGAGAGTCGGGTCCGGGTTCCACTGAATCAGAGACATGCCTTCGTTCCTGTTGGTACCGATAATGGCAGGCTTGGAGGGAGACTGCGTTAGCATATTTGAACCTGTGAATTCATTTAAGTGTGTCACCCAGGGCGAGTACTCACAATATGTGCCATCAGCCCTCGCTCAGACCGGACTGCATAGTCAAGAAACTTAACCCTGTTATCAACAACCGGCTGGAAAATCAACGGCGGGACACGACCGCTCGCGGAGTAGTTCTGGATGAACTTTTGTATATTTTCGCTGGAGACTTTCCGCATACAGTCCAATTCTATCTGCATGCGCAGCCTCACACACCCAAAATGTTGAGCCACTATCCTGAAGCTGGTCTGTGTTGGATCAGCCACTTCAGCTGGTATCAGGGCAGTGCCAGAATCTAGAATCATGCCAGATACGATGGGGTCCTTCGGGTAGGCGTAGCTATATTCGTCAATGGAAACAGCTCCTGCGGACTGGCCCCACAGGACGATGCGTTTGGGGTCGCCTCCAAAGGCTGCGATGTTGTCGCGGATCCATTCGAGCCCAACGCGCATGTCGAGCAGACCGAGATTGAGCTCGTCTGTCTGCAAGGCTCCAAAATTGGGGAAGCCGAAGATGTTGAGACGGTAGCTTTATAAGTGTCAGATCTGTATTCTAAGCGTAGAAAATATCTTGGGGAAGCTTACTTGATCGCGACCACAATATGCTTCTGGCTTTTTTGGACCCAATGATGAGGGAGTTGGTAAGGGGTGTTGATACCGCCCGTCTGCCATCCGCCCCCGTATATCCATGCAAAGACTGGTAATGGTTTGCTCTGGTTTGCGGAAGCCGGAGTCCAGATGCTGAGGGTTAGGCAATCCTCCGAAAATTCCTGGACGGTCAACATTCCTGATGCGTCTTCAGTGCCTATGGACGGCCCAGAAGCGGGGTTTTGTGGGCATGCAGGTCCAAACGCAGTGGCATTGTGGCTGGTAAAATTCTTTGGCTGAGCTGGGAGCCATCGACTCTGTCCAACAGGAGGTTCTGCGTATGGGATACCTAGGAATTTGACCACGTTGAGAGTTTCTCTATCGATGAAGCCACTGATCCTCCCAGTAGGTGCATTGACTTGGATGTTTGAAGTGACAGCAACGCAGAATAATGAGAAAAGCGAAAGGAACGGCCAAGAGGGGACCATTGGTGATAGGTTGCTGTGAGCTGTCACTGCCAGTGTCAGAAGACAAGAGAGACAAGACACTTATCAGATCCTGATACAATACAAGACGTGTCCGTCATACTGGGTCATCAGCATCCGAGATCGTGCAAGCAACGGCACAACAGTAAGAGTTGGAGCAAACAAGTTTCCCGGACGACAAGCCGGTGCGAGTGGGGGTAATCTTTGGTATCAGCCTACGCATGAACTTACACCTTCTCTGGTGGAGCCTCTGCGAGTCAGACTACCATAGGCGATGCCAGCTCTGCGACAGACGGAAATGATGTTTCCCATGTCTTTATCTACCCATGAATCCGGCGGAGCTCCACGGGTTTCAAAGAGCGGAGATTGGCGAAGAAGGAGATGGTTCCATCGGAGGAGAAGATAAAGTCGATGTTGAGTATGGACTGGGCGAACGGTCTAACATTCGCTTCACCCCCTGGTTTGAATTTGAAGATCACATCAAGGACCACCCGTGTAGAATGGGAGCTGGAAACAAGTCCGCCTGTCAGACTCGAAGTTGCGGCGCATGACGTCGAAATTGAGAAAAGTAGGCCCTCGCTTTCTTCCGGATCTCCATGTGTTCAGGTTCGAATGCCTGTCCGCGGGAGATAGTCGCTCGAGGGTATTTTCGGGGAGTCAGGCGAGAAGCGAAAGGCGGCGATGTACCCGATCCGACGGCATAGCTATATCTGGCTGGCTTTATTTCGGACATCGCAGGAGTGGAGAACTCCTCTGGGCAGCGGAGGATTGGATGTCATGTGAAACAAGCTTGGGTTCTGGAGACTGGAGCGGTGTCTCAGCGAAGGTCAACGAAACGCCACAAAATGAACTTGAATTAAGAGATTCTACTCGGCGACTGCGAACACAGACTCGCTTCAACAAACCAGTGACTTAATCATGACAGGATACCATTCGATAGAGGTTGCACGCAACACCGAGGAAAGATACCGACTCGGAGTCGTTAGCTGGTGGACTTGGTATCGCAAGGTAGAAGCCGCATTTTGCTGAGCGTTGAGTCGATGTGACAGCGCTCACTTGGCATGTAATTTATACTGAACACGATGGCGACGAGAGGCTCCAAGGAATGGAGAGAGACGGAATTAGTGCATGTTGTAGACTTGCAGACTTGAAACTTGCCGGAGGGCGTGCGTAATCGTCTGCCCAGGGTGAGGCACAGGTCTGTGGGTGGATTTTCTGCTGACAAAGCAAAGTCACGTGATCTGGCTGAATTCAAACTTCATCTTGTTGTATTGCAACTTCGGTCTCTATTGGTGTCTTGGAGACCTGCGTGGGTGTGATTTGCTGTCAATCTAGAAGTTTCAGAAAGGGGACTCCGAAAAGAAATTCACCAGCCACGACTGAGTACTGATCACGTGATAGTGCATCGCAAAGAGCGTAGCCCTTCTCTCCGCGCCATCATTTTTGACATATTGCTCTATTATACAGTTTCAAAAAATTTCGGGCCTTTACGGAGTGTACATAATCTTTTTGCGAAAAGCTTCGAAGTCTTTGACCTTAAGAAGACTTCGCAGTGATACTCAAAAAAGATGGAGGTCCCTTGCCTAGAACCCTTCACTCAAGTTTTGCGTAATCCTGGGTCTTCTCTCTTGCCATTTGAACCAACTCAGAGTCCGCATCTTCCACCGGCGCGTCGTTCAGTTTGGCTATCCACCGCGTCCACCTCTCCTTGTTGAAACCCCTCCAATTCTCTCCTACACCGTCTTTCTTGCAGCCCTCCCCGGCTTTGCCTGACTTTCCATCCAGATCTTTCCCCTCTCTGGAGAGCTTCGCGAAGGCTGGTGCTGCATAAGCCAAGAAAGCTGCCGCGGCTGAGGGATCTTTTGGGGTGGTTTCTGAGGAGTCGGCCTCGAAGGCGAAGCGGAGCGTCCAGAGGCCTAGAACCGAGAAGTCAAGCGCAGACCCACTTTCTTGTGCTGTAAGTCGGGCGACAAAAGCGGCGAGGTTCACATAGGCCGGTAAGGGACCTTCTGGAGCTGGAAAAAAGGGTTAGTCACGTGGACTGATCCAATTGCATTTTGTTGTGGGACAGAGCAAATGAATTTTCGCCATGTTTGAGGAACGAAGGAGGGAAAAGAAAGAGACGAGAATATACCTGTATTCCAAGCATCTCTCATGGCCATCCCGAAGCCCGGCAAGTCTTTCCACAGCTCCCCGCCCTCCAATTTCTCCCCTTCCCCCTCCGATTTTGATCTTAACGTAGTAATAAAAGTGACGAGCGCTTCTTGATTTCCATGTGGGGTTTCGCTTGCTTTCTTAATCAGTGCATTCCACGCGTTCCAGAGGGCATTTTCAGCGGGTTTCGTGTCATTTGAGTTCTCTTCCAACGCGCGGAGGGTAGGAGCGGTGAAAGAGCTAACAACGCTCTCGACATTATCGGAGCCGAGGGAGCTGAGTGCGGTGTATTCAGGCATGGATGCCATTGTGGAAAATTTGCTAGGCGAACTTTTCTTTCTCTTTTTGATGCGGTTACGAAGTAGTGAAAATGGTCGGTTTGAGGTAGAAGCGGGAGAGGGAAAAGTAGGGTGGAGAATACAGAAAAGAAGAAGGGGACGACGAAATGTACTCTTGAGAACGGATCCGCCGCTTGAAGCAGTGGCAATTAAGGCCACGGGTTTAGGAAGGCTCAAGAATGATGGGCTATGATGGCATAGCAGCATTTAGGCACCTCCGTCTATGGTACGGCTCATACCACGGCGTAGACTGGTGTCGCGACGCACATCTCTCTTCCACGGTCAAGTTCAGCCCAAGCTCGAAGCGGAGGACTTCTTCCTGGTTTCCAAGAGCGGCCAAGTCTGTCAAAATGCAAGCTGACAACTGGAGCTTCCTGTGTAGGCGAGCACCGAACAGGTATACCGCTGCACAGGTCTGGTAAAGGGAGAGTGGTGATCCAGTTGATGTTCAGGGCTCCACAGCGTGTTCTGCCGATCACTGAGAGAAGTGCCAAGCATCTCTAGAAACCTTCCTCTTGCGGCTAGCCTCCGATCTCCGCAACGATCCCCCATCCCTTCACCAGCGCCAGCTTCACCTTCTGCTTCTCACTAAAATCCACCCCGACGGCTAACCACAGGCACCTCAACCATCCTCATCTTTGCCGCCGCGACGACGCACCCGCTATTTAGTAACGGGAACGACTGATTCTATGTCCTAAGTTGGCTTGCCCGCCCCATGTGCGCAATCAAGAGATAACCATTCGACTCGACCGCATCGCTGCATTTGGAGAGTCCTAGCCCTGTGTCCCTGATCGTCATCCATACTCCCCGGCTGAGCAAGTCATCCGGCTTCTTGGGATGCACGGCATCTTGTTTTTACATACGCTTATTTCTCCGCTCCACCTACTACCTTCCCTTCGTTGCTAGGCTTGAGTCTTGTCGCGGATAGGTCGTCTCACCTACTACTCGTCGGGACTGGTAAGATCCAATCACGGGAGCTCGTTGGACGGCTAATAGATTGTGATTTGATTGCGGATATCTCAGAGCTCTGACAGCAGCCGCAAAAGATAGGGAATCCACACTGCTGACTCGGCTTGCCGGGATGCAAGTTAGGACCTTGACTTCTACATCAGGAAATATTTTGTAGATCTGTCTAAAGTACTGTTTCTTTCCTTCCCTTCCTGTACTTATTCTCCCAGTGTATAAGTATATCCTCCATTTCCACTACATCAATTCTCCAGCCAGCATCTCAAACATTTCATTCAGTCCCTCATTCCACGACCAACTCCAGTTTCCATCCTCTCCAGTCGCCAAAATGGTCGCCAGCAAGTCCCTCGTCCCTCTCTTCTTCGCCGCCCTGGCCACCGCCTCTCCCATCCTCGAGGCACGCCAATCTTCCACCACCTGCGGTTCTACCTACTATTCCTCCAGCAAGGTCAGCACCGCTGCCAACGCCGCCTGCAACTACGTCTCTTCTGGCGGCCATGCTGGCTCCTCTACGTACCCCCATCAGTACAACAACTACGAGGGCTTCGATTTCCCCGTCGGCGGTCCTTGGTACGAGTTCCCCATCTTGAGCAGCGGTACCTACACTGGTGGTAAGTTTCTCTAACAGCGTTCGTTGGGGGTTCCTACTAATAGCAAATACAGGCTCCCCTGGTGCTGACCGTGTCGTCATCAACGCCAATTGCCAGTATGCTGGTGCTATCACCCACACTGGTGCCAGCGGCAACAACTTCGTCGGCTGCTCTGGCACCAGCTAGATGCATGACTTATGACTTGATTTGGGACTGGCGTTCTTGGCTCTGGGGGACAGAGAAGCATTAGGTGATGTATGCATGCTCATCATTATCAAAGATTCATGATGATGGCTCTTTGGAAAGGGACTCGAGAGGCGACTGTACATAAACGGCTGCATGTGGGAGGGATCTGCATAACATTGAGTAAATATGAAAACACCAATCTATTGCAATAACAATAACGCTTCGTACCTGGGGATTTACGGATCGCTCGACAATCTTGAAGCTGCCTTCCCACGCTGATCTATGAATTTTCGCATCCAAGTTCTTCATATCCAAACCAAATGGACTGTGAGCTGAAATCATTGGGTATCAGTCCGTACTGTGCATAAATGCGCTTGCTACAGCAAAGTGCAAAAAAACAATGAAAGTCAGAAGTTTGATAACAGGGCGTGGATAGAGCACGTGGCAGGCTCCAAGTAAGAAAGGCACGTGAAGAGGAAATGGTGGAGCGGAAATTCGTTCCTCCGAACTCTCCTACAACTTCAACCTCTCTTCGCAGCTCCAACTCTATCTTTTGCTATTTCTTTTCTTTGCGCTTGCATCAATCTTTCTTATTTTGAAACTATCACCAGAATGTTGATATGCTTGCCGTCTCCTGTGAATGCAAAATGGAGAGCAGGTCTCCAATCATGCATCCGACTATCGTCAACGCGAGCCCGCTGCCAGGAGGCTTGGGCGCCAAACCCACAATTCGAACGACCGTATGGTTATGTCTTTGCCACTTGGTTTGCCTATCAAACTCCTTTCCGAATTCGATATGCATCTAGGTGCTAATGGTGTTGTTGGTCATCTGAAGATCATAGTAATTCACGTCTGAACCTCCCAGTGTCCGACTGTTTCTAATTTTCTGCTCATAATTAGAGAACCCGGATCCATTCTATAAAAAATCGTACCTCAAGGGTAACATGACTTATGTGCCTAGCTTTATAGTGGGTATGTAATGGGGATGATTACAGTTGCTCTAGAATCCCAGCCCTAAGCCGGTAAAGGCAATGTCCTTTCAACATCGCCGTTAAGTCCACCGTGTATTTCGTGTCCTTGAACTTCCGTCATAAATCCCTTTAAATTCAGTCAATCCGAGAATCTCTGTCCCATGAGGTACCCAACTTCACTCTCACCAAGGAAGCAGCAGTAGGACCACTGGATCGAGGCTGCCGAGGCTGCCGAGGCTGAAGGCGTCGCTGGTAAAGGTGAGTGAGCATCACATCTTTCCATGGACTTGCTCTTTCCACTGATCTGAAGTTGCTGTTTCCTCTCCAACTTGAACCATTCATCGACACCATCGCCGAAAGTCAACACATATCACATGAACACAACATCAACCACCAAATGCATATCAGCCATGAACGTGCTTGAAGTGAGTTGGGCGAATCCCTTCCCCTCGCTATATTCCCATCTGACTCAAACTTTTCCACTCATTCTTAGCATCTTTAGCGTGGGCATCATCTTATTCTGCTGGATATCGCCCTCCTCGCATGACTACATCTGCTCTATCGGCTTCAAACTTGCGCATCTACTCTACCTCGATCACATCATCGCAATGGTCTACGTCGGCCCCACCATGTCGTCTGAAGAATGGACAATCTTCATGCGCAAGAGCAAGCAAAAGCTCGATCCTTTCACTTATCAGTTCCCCTACGGCCCTGTCCTCAAGAACCCTGCGGTTCCTCGCCTGGAGACCATAGCCAACACCCTTCTCATGGACTCCGGTGCGCTCCAACGCCTTGTTCGACGCGGCCCCGACAGAAATTGGCAGATCATGTTCGCAAGAGTCCTCCAAAATGAGGTCGGTCCTATCCCAGCTCGAGCTTATGGCCGTCCAGACAGACTCCAGCTCCACCTCCGCATGCTCCAGGCTCTCGAAAAAATCCACAAAGTCTCACAATTGCCATTGGAGACCGTGGATAAAGACCGCATTCCCATGACCGTAACATACTATCCCCCACTCGACGGCGAGCACGAGCCCATCGTTATTGGCGAAATCGAGTACCCAATGGAGAAATGGCTCCCAGGCACAGTCACCGAAAGTCCCACCTCGTGTGCCGCAATGCGCCTGATCCATTTCTTCTGCAGCCCCGAAGGCAAATCCGTGGTCGGCGGCAAGAACATCGTGGAGTTGGGTGCAGGCTTAGGGCTCGTCTCAGTCTCCTGTGCCGCATATCTGGGAACCAACCACGTCATCGCCACCGACGGCCACCCCTACGCCGCCTACATGCTCGATCAACGCCTCGAAAGCAATATGGAGGGCTACAGCTACTTCCCACCCCGCGGCCGCATCGAAGCACACCAGCTGGACTGGACCGACCGCGAAGGCGTCCTCGACCTCCCCTCCAAATTCGACAACGGCAAGATCGACCTGATTTTCGGTGCCGACCTCGTCAACGATCCCGAGCAATACGTGAGTCTGCTGCTCACGCTCGGCCGCTTCGCAGAGGCGAACTCGGAGACCGTCATCATGCTCGCCGTGCACGTACGCTACGAATTCGAATACTACAACTTCGAAGAGGCGGCCGAGCACTGCGGGTTTGAGGTCAGCGAGGTGGAGTTCGAAGTCGGGGGAGAGCATACGGGTGGACAGACTGGCTATTTCCACGGTGAATATATGGATATCAGGGTCTTGCGGCTGGTTGCGGATGAGGGATGGGGCAGGGGCAGAGACCAGGATGTTATGGAGGATATGCTCAAGATTGCCAAGGGGAAGGGGAAGAGTACGAGCATTATGAGGGCGAGGGCGCCGACGATGAATAGGGCTCCTATGGACTATGCGGAGGGAGAGGCGCCGTCGGATAGTGATGAGGAGTTGTTGGCTATCATGGAGAGGGAGAATGAGGAGAGGCGTGGTCGAGATCAAGATCAGAAGAAAGAGATGCGGCGACCAGCGGAGGGTGGTGAGGATGAGGTTATGCTTGACTACCCATAAAGTTGGCTTTGCTCGAGAGGCACATGGATTGAATACCAATCTGCATAGTGCTTGAATAAAACTGGTTGCTGCTTGTTCCAGCTTGAAACCCCATTACTGCTTAACAAAATCCTTGACAAAGCCGCTGGAACCAAGCTGCCAACCCTATATATTCACACCAAGAATCAGCTCCCGGAGCAATCCTGAAGAAATCTAGACAAAGGATTTTCTCACGGATGACAGGCCAGGGTCAAGAGAAAATCTGCCTTTCAATATCCTGAATCTTGACATTTACGGATGAGGCTAACAGCCATTCCTAGAAGTTGGCACGCACTATCTGCTCCTGGAGCAATCCCAAAGCTCTCTGGCTTGGATAATTTTCTCTGAATGGCAAAGACCGGGAGATAAGAACAGATTCTAACTTTCAATTTTCAGAGGTCTTCACAAATGCGCAGAAGGCAAACCACCATCCGTGAAAACTTATATGGACAATCCGCTCCTGGATGAATCCCAAACGTATCCAGACAAGGCCTCTCCCTGAGAATGACAGGCAAGGATGTGAAGAATTTGCAATAATCGAATTCCAAAAAATGAACTAAAAATCAAGGAAAAATGCAAAAGCCGCAGGGAGCAAGCTGCCATTCTTGAGAATTACCACAGCAAATCTGCTCCCGGATCAATCCCAAGGGTATCCAGATGATGTCTCTTCCTACGGATGGCGAGCGAGGATTTGAATAATTTCTAACAATCGAATCCCGAAAAATGAACCAAAAATAAATGAAAAATGCGCGGGCGGCGGACATATATGTTCAGCTGAGTGGTAGTGCTTGACTTGAAAGAAGACAGGATCGACAGAGGTTGTGAAGTGGTGAAAACCAAGTGTAGCCAGCACTGGTAAGACACATGAATATGAAAAGATCCGCTACCACTTGTCAAAAGTCAAAGACATGTTGAACTCTGAGATGTATCCCAGGATGCCTGCAGACAGATTGCCTTGATCAAGTGGTGGGTTCGGTTTGTCAGTTTGCCTCCATCGACAATGGACACCTGCCGTTCTTCCCACACTGCAACATGGAAGAAAATTCCCAGTAGCCCAGCCATTTAGCAAAAGCTTTTGATCTTGGAGACTGTCAGGAGTAGTCCAAGAATTTCAGTATCTTGTCTCTTTCAAGGAATGGCCAACAGATTGCGAGCTCCCATGTCGTCTGTCGCATATCTATCAGAATGACGGCTATCTGCAAGCCAAGTTTGCCAGGTTGCGGCATTGACCATAGACATTTGCCGGCGTTCCAATATTGCCACAAGGAAGAAAGACCTTGCCATTGAGAGAAGGACTTTCATTTGAAGCCACTCGGGAGTACTTCGAGTGCTCCTAGACCTTGTTTCTTTTAAGAAATGGCCGGAAACTCTGAGATCACTTGTCGCCCAACCATCCGAACGATAGCCACCTACAAGCTTTGACTGCCAGATTCCCTACCTGTCATCCAGCAAAAGAGGATAGTCCTAGAGCATCTCGGGAGCACTCTAAGAGCTTCCACATCCTGCTCTTTCCAACAAGTGGCGGATTAACTCTCATGCCGACTGTAGTTTGCCCTGTTACTCAGAAGAGGACGATCCACGAGCTTGAGAAGCCCTACCAGTGCGTCCAAATCGCAAGTCTAGAACTGAGGGTGTCAGGTCAGGTCGAGCTTTTTAGGTGTCAGTTCAGGTCAGTGCGTCCAAACCGCAAGTCTAGAACTGAGGGTGTCAGGTCAGGTCGAGCTTTTTAGGTGTCAGTTCAGGTCAGGTCAGTTCTATTGATTGATCAGTTCTAGAACTGATCGATCAGGTCGGGTCTACGACTTCGTCAGTTCTAATCAGTTCTTCGAAAATACGGTTATTTTATACCTAAATCGTCGAGTCTAATCAGTTCTAATTAGCTTATATATCTCAGTTCAGGTCGAGTCCGGCTATTTAGAGAGTCAGTTCAAGTCAGGTCAAGTCTGATGGTTGATCAGTTCGAGTCAGTTCAGTTCTACTAGACCTTCAGTTACCTGCGATTTGGATGCACTGGTTCAGGTCAGGTCAGTTCTATTGATTGATCAGTTCTAGAACTGATCGATCAGGTCGAGTCTACGATTTCGTCAGTTCTAATCAGTTCTTCGAAAAAACGGTTATTTTATACCCAAAATCGTCGAGTCTAATCAGTTCTAATTAGCTTAGATATCTCAGTTCAGGTCGAGTCCGGCTATCTAGAGGGTCAGTTCAAGTCAGGTCAAGTCTGATGGTTGATCAGTCCGAGTCAGTTCAGTTCTACTAGACCTTCAGTTACCTGCGATTTGGATGCACTGAGCCCTACAGTGAACTGCCGTGTTGAGGTATATGAAGTTCCCAAATTGTGTCTTCCTCCAAGTAAGCGCTCCTGCCCGAGTGGCTACGCGGCTAACAGCTTTGTATGAATCACCTAGGGCGTCCGGCGTTCAATTCGTACAGTTTGCAATCGAAATCTGTCGGGAAACCCTTCTATGACATAGAAGTTGATAGTGGCTAGACACACGCGAATCACTTGACACAAAGCTCGCCGCTGTCGATGGTGGACAGTGGAGCCTCTGTATGTCTTTGGATTCGTGTTGGTTGTCTTGATTGTCTCTCTCCAAAGGAGGGGCTATCGAAGTGTATCTACAAAGGACTAAGAGAGTGACGTGGCAAGTGCTGGGTGCTATCACCAGGATCACCATGTATTGTAATACACGTGACTTGTGGTTGAATAGTTACCGACAAAATCATTTTTTTTTGCCAACTTTTGGAATTTTCAAATTCGGGTCTCGTGGAATAAGAACCCAACTTAACCAGTCTCCCAGCAGTGATTCTGATAGAATAGATGGGCTGAGCCTGAGATTCTTCTAAAGTACCCACCAGCGGTAACTTAAGTTATTTAATGGTTGCCTGCACTCAAGCTGCTTGGGGAACATTATAAGACCCCTGAATCTTGTCTTCTTCCAACTTCCAAGTAAGCGCTCCTGTCCAGTGGCTACGTGGCTAACATCTCTGTTATTAACCATGTAAGACGTCCCGTGTTCAAAGCGTACAGTATGCAATCAGTATTTCTTTTGCTACTTTTTGGAATTTCCAAAAATTTGGTTTTGAAGAAAAAACGAGCCTGACTTGACCAGACGAGGCCAGAGATTCATCTACATATCCAGTAGCACTTGAAGGATATGCGTTGGGGCGTTGGCTCATGGCTGGCTGCACTCAAGGTGCTGGGGATCAATATAAGACCCCCAAGCCTTGTCTGCTTCCAAGTAAGCGCTCCTGCCCGAGTGGTTACGCGGCTAACAGCTCTGTAATTAACTATAGGGCGTCCGGCGTTCAATATGCACAGCAGGCATTCGATATCTTTTTTAGCTACTTTTCTGAATTTTTGAGTTTTACGTTTTGCCTTGTCTCTGTTGTCTGCCATTTGTCTTTCTTGGTGGAAATGCTGCTATGGAATGCTGCCTTTGGCCTAATATAGTCTTCTAGCTTCATAGAGGTCTAGGTCAAGGCTCAGGGGACGCCACAGTTCGTCGGATACTCCAATCAGTCCAATAAGAGAAAGCTCCGCCATTCAGGAAAATACGCAGTGTGGCCATCAGTCGAGTGACTCGATTGACTAGTCAATCGAGTCTCGAGGACAGCCAATCTTAGTCAATCGAGCGCCGATATTCAGTCAATTCTAGTCAATCCTATCCAATTTCCTCGCTAGCCAGCGAAAACTTTCAAAATCTAGATATTCAAGTAAATTCTGAAGGTTAGATTTCTGAAAATCTTAAAATGTCGGATATCTAACCTAGATTTTTAGCCTTAGATATCGAAAAATTGTCGATTTTTCAGTCAATCTTCAGTCAATTCTAGTCAACCGAGTGCTAGGATGAGTCAATTCTAGCCAATCGAGTGTTAAGAAGAGCCAATCCTACTCAATCGAGTTTGGACTAGAGTCAAGCCTCGATTGATGGCCACACTGAAAATACGTATATCCTAGAGGTCCCTGGGAATAGTTCGAGAGTCTCGTCTCTCCCCGATTTTCGAAAAATAGCTAAGTGCCGGCGGGAGGAGTCAATATCTTACTTATCGTTGATCTGCTGTCCGATGAATTCTAGCACCCACTGTGAAGGGAGGAAGGTCAAGAAATCGAAGGTTTCAGGTTTAACTTTCAACTTTCCAGCTTGAAGTATCGAGAGTTCGATGTGCTCCAAAGTCTTATCTGCTCTCACATCAACTTCTCAGCGACACTGGGCAAGCTGCTGTCTAATGAGTGTCTTCATTCGAGGATCTCGTCCTCGGCGCAGTCCCTTCTGTGCAGTCTCTTCGGCTTCCTCATGCTCCAGTGCCATGTTTCATGGGGAAGCAGTTCTGGTTCGTCAGACAAGGGTTTCCTTGCTTCCCCTCCGCTACCCTCCTTCCATGATCCACGGCTTCCAAGCTCTTGTCTGGAACCGCATACCGACGTGTTTCTCGAGGCCTCATTGGTACCCGTGGTACATTCAACAGGTCGCAGACAGCAGACGCACATATAATGAAGAAGTGCTCGGAGGAGGTGGAAACAATCGGAGTCGACGTGTCGAAGGAGAAGAGGGCTTCATGTGTTGGCTGTGCCCTCCCATCGTCCTCAGGACCTCAAGACGATGTTTACACAACGCAGTGTGGACTCTGGCGACGTCTGGAGGGGGAGAGTTGGTCGCACCACTTTTGCTAGACTCTGAATGACTGACATCTGATAGGCGCGGAGAGAGGCAGTTCGAAACGACTCCTAGTCCCGAGCACGCGGGTGTGGGCTCCGCCGCGTCGGCCCCGCCCCTGACAAGCCGTCAATAATGCCTATTTTAGGCAGGGTCAGCATGGCCATGGCGGAGGTAGCCGCTGCAGGCGGTAGCACGTGCAGCGGGGAGCTTGGGCCTGCAGCTGGACCCTGATTTCACGTGTGCACCGCCGCACTTGATGTACAGCCCAACATCAACAACCGCCAAACATCCTCACCTCCATCTCTCCACACACCCACCCTCCCTGCACCAGATTTCTGTCTGCTGCCTCTCTTCATCACCCACACCCCCGAAACCCATCTCCAACATCTTCAATCACAACCGCAAAGATGCCCGGTGTCCGTAAGTTGCCCCGTTTCTTTGCGCTTGACCCTAGCACTCACCTCCACCACCGAGCGCCGTCGCGCCGAGGGA
>ML977218.1:0-27952 GCA_010015705.1 Aulographum hederae CBS 113979
GTGATTGCTGACTAGTTGTTGGTCGTGTTGGTCGTGATGGTCGTAGTGGTCGAAGGCCAACGACCACAACGACCAAATGACCACAACGACCACAAGAGATTCTGTGAAGGACTTTGGGTATAAGTAGGACTGTATTCCCACCTTAGATAGAAGCTCCTTGTGGTAAACTCAAATAGTATATTGTACCCCAATATCAGTAACGCGTACAAACCCATCCTTTGTGTGCATTGCTCAACTCCCCGATCTTCAACCCAGAACCGACGTACCCACGTTACAAAGCAAGGTTGCCCTTCAACAACGTTCGGCAGGGGTGACCATATCCTGCACAATTGTTGAAGCTCGAGTGTAGGGAAGGGAGGGAAGAGATATAAGGGCAGAAGGAGGAGAGTATTTATACTTTATCATTTTACGGTAGAGTCGGCAGCTATCATATTTACCTGTTCAGACAGGATAGATCGAGGGGGAATGCGGCATCATCCGCCTACTGGATATTTTGGATAGGGTATTTAAGAAGTCCTACTCATATGGTAATGGAGCCTTAAAAGGTACGCTATTGGTATAAGGCAACTCGAAACGCTACGGTGTCTGGATAGGTGGCTGGACTGTGGTATCTTTTGGGGTTATATTCCGTTTCCATCATTTCTTCGAAGGGATCATGAAATTCTCCGCCTGCTTGTGCTGATGAAACTCGCCAACAACTCGCCACGTCACGGCGGAGAACCTCATCTTGGTTAGGGGGTCGCACTGGCCATCGCATATCAGTAATAAAGCTCGACTTTACGTGCTGGTGATGGAGAATCCGACAATCTAGTAATAAGGGAAGAGAGAGAACTTTTGAGGGATCTCGAGGAAGCAGCAACGACCACAAGAAGGAAATTTCAAAGCATGTTATCATTGAAGCTTTGATGTGGAGAATAGCAACAGCGAGAGGAGTGGTGTGTTTATATATTAGTTGATGGGATGGATCCCCTAGTGGTAGTGTGTTGGGGTCGTCTCCACTTCGTCTGTTTTGAGATCTCTACATCTGCTTATCACGTTCGGCAGATGTTCAGCTTGTTCATTTGTTGGGAAAATGAAGGCCGCTAGCACCTTGTTATAGTAATGCTGCAGAAATTCACCAAGGAAAGAGAGTGGTATACGTCATGAAAAAGCGGTGATGAGGTACCTCTCCAGCGATCAGTAATGACGAGGAGAATAGGGCAGATATTTGAAGTTGCTCTGAGGAAACGCGATATCCACGGACAAGACTTGCAACACTGGAACAAGAAAAACAGAGAGAGAATAGGAGGTATTTATAGCATAGGCCTTGCGGTATATCCAATAGAGCCGCATTCAAGCTGCTTTATTCTCTACTTTCAAGAAGACTATATATGTCTATCGTCAATGAAACTCGCTTGTGCTCATGTTTCTCGCGCGACTAGGGTGATGAAGCTCGCTGAAATATGTTACCGTGTATAATCGCCCGCGGCAAGTATTGTCATTCCTCATGAAAGAGTGGTAATGAGATACTCCTTTACCAATGATGACAAGCAAAATGGGGTAAATATGAGACACCTCGGGCGAGTCGCAACGACCAACTCATTCAATGTACGCTATGAATTTAATATCTCGGCTTGGAGGATAGAAAAACAGGAATAAGATGCAGGATATATACTATGGGCCTTGTAATGTATCCAATAGAACCGCATTCAAGCGGCTTTCTTCTTCATTTTGAAATCTTTGCATATCTATCGTATATACAATTCGTTCATGCTCGTCATCAACGTGTGGTTTGGATGACAAGTCCTGCCAATCTACTCTCCTGATATTGGAGAGTATCGTAAGCTGCGGTAAGACCTGTTTGTCAAATGATACTATAGATGAATTGCGGCATTGTGGACTGGTGATGAAAGAGAAGACAGCGGATCTGAAAGGGTGTATGAGGAGACGCAGCGACCAACACATGTGACTGGCGACCAACCTAGGCCTCTAAAGATCTAAACTAAAGAACAAGAACAGAGGCAGGCGATAGGGTTCTTATAGTAGGCTTTTTTGTTGCTTTAAAGTTCACTATTCATGTGATTCACTCATACTCGTCTTCCCCGCGAACTTCGGATGACGGACCTCCCTAATATATTATAACGATGGCGAATAACACAACTGTTTACAAGAGCTGTTTATCGGGTAGGAAAGGCGATGAATTGCGGCTTCGCGGATTGATGATGAGGGAAAGAATGGAGGAGCTCTGCGGGGAGCACGCAACCACCAAGATAGTTAGTATTTTACCAGCGAACACAAGGTTTCAAGTGGCAAAACAAAACAGAGGCAGAAGATGAGGTATTTATATATTGGGGCTTCAGATGGGAGATGCTGAGATCATGAAGTGGGCCTACCCTGGGCTTTGAGACCTCTCTATCGCTATTATAATTTTATCTGCGTTGAGATTCCCATGTCTTTGAGTTGAAATTCTTCGTTCTACAATCGTGACATCGATGTAGAATCCCACGAAGACATCAAGATCATCCTCATCACACAGCTGATGAAGAGCGCCAGCTTCGTGGCGTAATAACTGTCACGTGTGACAATGACACCTTTATAAACGCCTCTAACCACAATATTTGCGATTGCAAATATTGGTACCTTTTTAGGGATGCGTTAGCGCAGTGGGTTAGAGCTGTACTTTCTGACAATAACGAGAGCACCGACGATATGAAACAAGTACAAATGGGACAAATAAAGTTTCTCAGGGTGGAAGAAGACCAGAAGATATTCTCCGACTCGAAGTCGAGTTTTCGTTATCCCTTTTGGAAGAAAGGGAAGAGGAGTAGAGGAGGAGCTTGGTATTTATATTCTATTACCACTTACGGGTTTGGGGATGGACCTGGTGGCCGAAGCGAGAAGTTGATGTTGTGTCCTTTTGAGAAATCTGTAGTTCTGTTATGACATTGCAGACATGAGCCATTCCACACGGAGTCGGTGGTGAAGCCTCTCAGCATGTCGGTATGATGCTAGCGGCCACCATCAGACAAGCATTCAGATCAGCTCCATCGTGAGCAATTGCTGAGGAACGACGTCACCGCAACACGGTGAAGGGGAAATCCTGCGGTAACTCCAAAAGAAACAGGACCGGAGCAGCACGATTCATGGGTTCCTTTTTGGCTCGGCACCGGACTGAACAGCCTTACTCGAGGGATTTGATACCTCAGGACCTCAGGATTGAAGGGGAGAATGGGCTCTTTTATACTTTGAGATCTAGGACACGGAAGATCGGGTCATCCCTGCTTTTGTTCCTGCATCTCTCCCCGAGTTTCCTCGCAATGGATCTGAAAACTTTGCCGGCAGGAGTCACGGGTCTTCCTTCTCCCACCTATCCTCGAACATTGAGTAAAATAGCCCAAGTAGGAGTTACTTCGTCGTTCTTCTCTGTGAACAAAGTGAGTAAAGTCGGCCGAAAAGAAGACCACGTGGGTTCTTGCGTCGTGGTCCCATCGACCTAGTTGAACTTTCGAGTTGTTTATTTTCTCACCTTCGTTGGAACTTGATGACGATAAGCAGGACCTCTTCTCCATCATAGAGAACATCAAAGCTTACTATTCAAGAAGTCTTCACTAACATCTTTGATGCGGACGATGGTAAGTTACGTCTCCTCTCACACGTGCCTAAAGTCTCCTCCACCTTCCAAGGGCACCATATAAGAAATCCGACTTGCAACTTCCTTAGTCCTACCTTCGCTCTCCAAGTTCGTAAACATTTTGGGTGTCGCGCCTGGCTCCGAGCGCGGTTTCCCTAACCGAATAAACTCAAATCTTGGAAAATCAACTATGGCCATCTTCAATGGAGATTGGTGATGGTGAGCAGCATCCTTTCAAGATTGAGGAAATGGTCTCTTGGAATTGTTGAAGGTCTTCCACAATCAGAGATCTTGACGAGGCACGAGGGAAGTGGCGTCATATGGTACCATCACATGCATCCCCCGCCGTCTCTGGTGCGATGGCCGGACATAAATCCCTCGACTTGGGACTCAGAGCCTTTGTCTTTCATCCTCGTCAGAGAACTCCGGGACGAAATCTACTATGGTTGGCTTCGTGCGCCGTGGCCCCTGCGGCCATGCCCTACTTCGTGGAGGCAGGTCCCCTTTCTCAACTGCATTGAAGACTGATGATGGCGAATATCATCTTCTCTTCGTCCCAAAGATGGTCATTGCAAATTGATGATGAGAATCTTCATATACACAGAACTTTGTTGTTGCACGTCACTAGGTTCTAGTGGCGAACATCATCACCAATATCTTCTGGTAGAAAGTATCCAATGTCGTGCGAAGGAACGAAGAAGGAGTATGGAATCCTGCCAGGAATTATTGGAAGAAGTTCGAGAACAATTGTGATTTCATGGATAAGAGCTCTGAAGACTTGATGATCGACTTCATATGCGCCGATCTCGGCTAGGCGAGAGTGTTGCCACGGTAGCTTTTGTGTCCCTTTCTGCGGGTCCATTCGGAGACTGTGGATATCGCCTTACGAGGAGGAAGAGGCAGTGAGCAACAAGGGAGCATGGAACAGAAAAAGAAGGGAGGGGAACAGGGTGTTGTCCGAGTGGGAATGCAGGAGCGGAGTTTGAACGACTCGAAAACTGGCTCACTGGAAAGCTGCCAGTGCACCTAGGTCTGAGGATAGATCTGACCGTGGGTAGCAATCTAAGAGATGCTGGCGCCTGGCATGAAATTGAGTTGTGGTGGTCTGCATGCGGAACAGGCATTGGCAGGAGGAGACTCCGTCAATGAGGTCTACTACGGAAATCCAACGGCCAGCATGAAGCTTTGAGATCATGGCAACAGTTCTGTGAATCCCGTTGTTGGACACCTGCCAGCCGAGTGTCGAACTCCTCATCTCTTCCACTAAAGCTAAAAAACTTGACAGAGGCCCAGCATTGGTAGCGTGACGTTGAAAACCACGAGTTGCGGGGATTTAGATAGTTCCTGAATGATGGGCGAGAGGGGTTGTCGAAATGCCATGTTGGTCTGCGGAGAGTTGCGCCTGGGCCGTCTGGTGCCCAATTTCTCAGGAACATTTCCAGCCGGTGTCATGTGTGGTAGTTCGGAGAGTAGTGGAAAGTACCTAGGTAGGTAGGTGGAGCATGCCTCGTAGTCGCCATCGATAGTGCCCTCTTCCGTCCTTCCTGGCCCTGCTGGTCGCTGAGGAGCTTTAGATGAACATCCTTTCTCACGTCGAATCTGTGTGTCTAATGAGTGTACTTTCATTAGATAGTTTACATGACTTAGGTTTCCAGTTACTAGGGTGTAGCTGTGTTATTGTTCTGTTCGATGTTTCTGCAATTTCGGAATTCCAGGTGAAGATACTCGTGTTAATCCCTCAAACATCGGCCATTTAGACGGTCAGCGTGGAAATCGATTTGAAACATTGTCAATGCTTACAAAATCTGTTCTATTGTTTCTATTGCAACATCCTAGCTCTTGGAGGAGGATCTGGCGCAATGCGTATGCGCTGAGCTCATTTCCAAATTCCGACCAAGAATGCCAGCGGTCTCCTGATGTGCAGTCACCTTTTCGACAATGTAGTTCTCCCCCTCGTCTGTTCTTCAGTTCACATGATCGTTTTGTGTTGTGTCTCTGACTGCCCCTCATGGCGTGCGAGTGTTGATGTTGGTTCACTTGCGAAGTGCGATAGCCGTTGTCAAAACGCTGTTCCTTGCCCCGCTCGGACGCCACTCAAAGTACACAGATCGCAGTGGAGTGAACAGCACATGTTTGCGGAGAGTTGAGTGCGATGGGGCAATGAAATGTTAGCCTCCCAGTGTCGAAACTGTCCACTGGGAATACAAATAGTAGCTACACTTTCGATGGGGCCTCCGCTTTGCGTGGCAAGGTTTCCGTTTTTCGTCCGTTTAGTAACGAGGGAATTTGTCCCCTCTGTCAACTCCTTTGTTGATTCATTGTCGTACTTCGAAATCACGATGAAGTCCTTCGTCGTCTTCTCCTATTTCTTGGCCGCGATATCCACACTCCTCGCGGTGGCATTCGCAGATCCGATACCCTATGTGGACCTGAACACTGCAATCCATGATGCGGCTGATAGCTTGGAGAACATCTACGCCAACTTCCATGGGACTGACGAGTCCACTGCTGCGGCGGAGGCCGAGGTAAGGCTGGCCATTCCCGCGCATAGCACGGAGGCTGACTCTTCAAGCTCCTCGCTCGGAACGTGGCATCCCTCATAGGCCAGTTTGACGATCTCAACGATCGTCTCACCGAGCATGTTGAATTCCTCAGAGTTAGCAATAGAGTAAAGGAGACTGCGCTCAGTGATTCGCATCAAGAATTTCTCGTACCTGAGTTTGACCGATTCAACAAGGCTTTCCTCAGCATGATCTACACAGGCAAAGCCAGACGGAAATTCTTCAACGACGCCCAGGTGATTCCGATCGCCTTGGGATTGCAGACGCTC
Organism: Aulographum hederae CBS 113979; assembly: GCA_010015705.1. Taxonomy (NCBI): domain Eukaryota; kingdom Fungi; phylum Ascomycota; class Dothideomycetes; order Aulographales; family Aulographaceae; genus Aulographum; species Aulographum hederae. The sequence goes on from ML977218.1 coordinate 6,441, forward strand.
CAACCGCTGACAGGAGTAGGTCGACTTCATTTCACATTGGGAATGTACCCTTGACTGACATTCCGACAGAATATTACCGATGGTCTCAGCAAAGTGGTGCCGAAAATCTTCAAAGAAGGCCAGTATGTAGTGCCGGCAGCGTACGAATGGCATCCGCCAAAAACCCAAGATCCAGAGGAGTACGCGGAATGGCAGGAAGACATTGACGAGTGGAATGAGGAACAGGCTAAGATTGATGCACATAGAAAGCAAGAGGACGACCTGCAGCAGAAAGGTAAACCGCATCTAGGAGATCACGACAGGAAGCTTCGGAGAAGGCAGCTCAGAGGTTCGCTTCTCATGACGAGACTGGCTGAGCTTTTGGAGGTTTATCTTCCTGACGCTTGAAAGTGAGGAGGCTCTTCGAAGGTGTCACTCGGTAGAATGAATTTTGTACAAACCGACAATGATAATAATGTGAAAGCGAGTGCTGTGCAACTGGACTTTGGTGCTCGAGGCCTTTGAGAAGTCAGATGCAGTGTTTCAGACAGTTGACCCAGAGTAAGGGAGGCTTTGAGAAAGGCATAGACATACGAGAAAAGGAGTGCTAGAACAAATGTTGTTTGTTACGGAAGAAGACGACGACGGAGATGAAGGTGAAGATGAAGATGGAGAAATGAAGACGACGACGAAGCGACGACGGTGGGCGATGCTTCTGGTCGGCCCGGTCATCGGCCCGGCTTTCAATTTGTCGGCCCGATTTTTCGGAACATATCCATGTTTACGTTTCCTCTCCTCCTCAATAATGTCATTATCAACGACCTGCGTGGATACAATTGAATACCTACCTATACTATGCCTATTTTCTCATTTCAAGATTGTCCATGTCTACTGGCCAGCCTCTCGAGTGGTGCATACGTTGATGGCAGTTGATAGAACCAGTCACCACCTCCACCTCCAACCCCTCTGGCGGCCAGCGGCCCGTCACATCAATCCTGGAGGGAATGCCATCCCAACTTGTACTGGAAACAGCACATATCTGTGTTGATGGATCAATGAATGAAACCCTCAATCACTATCAAGACTACCATGCCGCTCACCTTTTCCCGTAGTGACCTGCCAGGCTTCCCCACAGAGCCGCTGGAGCCTGAATCTACAGAGCCCCTTCTACGCCTCATGTCTCCACAGAGACGGAGCTGCACATATGGCGTGTTGAAGCCTGCTTCTACCCGAGGCACCAGCTGCAATTGCTGAGATGATTGGTATAACGCCTGATACCACCGTCCTGCTTCGGGACATCGTCTGAAAAGAGTCAGAATCGACGGGTAATTGCTGCTTTTGACTCATACTACCTTGCCCGTTATCAGCTATTAGGGTTGTCTGTTTTCTTTTATTAGGATACACTTCACGCCCCGCTTGTAGTTTTGCAGACAGTTTCCATTGTCCTCAAGCGCTCAGTTTTCTTCAATCTTATACTTTCTTCGGTCACGATGCAAACATGAGAACGGACATTTAAACAGGCTCAAGAAAATCCATCCAACCTGGTGGACCCTCTCCGCCTTGAATGAGTAGGTCAAAAACGTTGTTTTCGGAGCGGTGTTTGGACAGTTGCTAACGTGGTTTGTTCAGGAGTCACGCAACGATGGCAACTTCTGTGAGGTGAACACTACATAAACAGGGCCAGCGGCTTTTGTCAAATCGTTCAGTCTCAGACGAAGAGCCCAGTTCTCAAGAAGAGTGCAGCAAACCATCGGAAGAGAAGTCCAAGCACAAGATGGACGCGAATCAAGAGTACGACCTCCTCATCCTCGTCGACGCGACAGCCTCTATGGGCTCGTACGTGACCTCGCTCCGAACCTCGCTGCCGCAAATCATCTACGTCTCCTTGCTCACAGATTGTTTCGCGCGTATTGGGCTACTGGCATACCGGGACTACAACAACCCTGGTCCTCATGACCTGTTGCAGTGGACGGGATGGCACCATGTGCATCCAGCTAATCCCGAGAAAGCCCGCCCGGCGCATTTGCTCGAAGAGGCGAAACTCCTCCACTTGATGCACGGCGGCGATTGGCCAGAGGCGTCGAAGACGGGTTTTGCAAGAGCTTATGAATTGATGAGAGAAGACGCCATTACAATCATTTTTCTATACACTGATGCGGCGCCGCACACAGTCGAGAATGGCTCACTCAAGAATGCAGCCTCCCTCATGGGCCCGGAATGGACAGCTCTCCGTAAGCCGACTTCTTACGGTGGCCATGGACCCGCCTTTGCCGATTGGGTCAGTCTGTGCCGTACACTCTCAGGAAAGCATGGTGAGAAGAAAGCTCAAGTCTTCAATGTGCTGAAGCCACAGACGAGATTTGTAGATTCTGGATACTACAACTTCCTCTCCACGGTCACAACCGGCGCCACGGTCGAGCTGCATGATGCTTCTCCACGGAGCATTTCGCAGATGACTGTGGACATGCTGATATCGTGGATGGATGTTGAGAGCGCAGGAGTTGATGAAGCTGATGAAGCTGATGATGAAACTGCCCTGCAAGCAGGAGTCCTCACGAAGTATCAAAATGCCGACGATATTCTCCAGCTCACGCACAAGGAGGACCGCCGGGCTCCTAAGTATTTCTCGGGCCGCCATTACGGTCTAGTAGACTCCACGAATCTCGTGAAGTTTCCTCTCACGCCTCAAATGCTGCAAAACTCGTTTCCAAAGAAAGCAGCCCCCGTAGCCGATTTCTCCAAGCGGTATCAGGACGACGAGAAGTACAGATGTACAGTGGTGGAGCAAATTCGACACATGATCAATCACGACGTGGCCGCCATGTCCTTGAACATCGTCTACGGGAAGCTCTGGCGAGCCCTCTGCAATGACCGCGACAACCCTGCACGCGATGAACTGACCACCGCCTTCGGCCTTCACGTGGAACGCATCAGCAACTCGCTAGAGAACGCACGAATGAAGAAGTGGTTGGAGGACTCTTACGACTACACAGCCGACGTCCTCGACGCTATCAACGCCGTCCCAGAGGCCCAGAAGTACCCCTGTGTCTGCCTTGATCCCACAATCCGCTATCACACCGAAGACGAGGTTGAAGGTCATCCACTCCGACGTGCCGACCTCCTCGAGATCGGCCGATCCTGCGACTACCGCATCTTGCGTCGACTCGGCCGTGTCCTGACCCGCCTGACCTACATCAACTCCACAAACGACATGCCATCCCATCTCGCCGCATCGGAGACATCTCCAAAGATGCCCATGGTTCTCGCCCAGCCCGAGCACGGTCGCAAGTTCTGGAAAATGCTGCTCCATCTCGTTATTCCAGGGACTATGTTGGCGTCGCGGCCAGCAGCGGTGCTGGCAGCCTTGAGCATCGGACTAGGCATGCGACCGCTTCTGGCAGCCGCGTACGAGGAAGTCATGGCTTGGCGTGATCGATGGAACGATACAAAAGTGCCCGAGACTTGGACTATGGGATGCTTGTCTCTGTTGCTTGATGCTGACCGTTCTCACCACAAGCATTGCGCTGAGATGGCTAGCATTTGTAATGCAGACGGTGCTACTGATGAGCCAAGTCGGTTGTTGAAGGATGACGACAGAGAGTTGTTCGGTCGATTGGTCTCGTACAAGATGCTGGAAATGAACCTCGATACCACGCTGACGGCTCGTGTGGGCTGGACGCCTGAAAAGGCAATCGTGAGGATGGGACCGGTCGCCACGTGCACTTCTTGCCTCTATCCTCGATCCGTTTCCGTCATGGCCGAGGATGGTGTTTGCGGCCTTTGCAATACCGCAAGTGTCGGAGATTCCACCGAGAAGAAGAAAAAAGAGATCGTTCATACCGGAGTCAGCAAAAACGACAATGAGGAGACTCCAGCTACGTGGGTCGAGTGCGTCGTGAGCAGCTGCAGGGCGCAGTATGTGGTTTACCGTCCTTCATTGCTCCATGTCCGTCCGAAGTGCCACTACTGCAGGTCTGAAGGTGTCTCTGCGGATGATGGGAGGGCAACCAAGTTGAATCGGGCTCCGACGGTGGAATGCTCAAAGTGCCTCAACCGAGTCATCTACCCCAAAGGATACCGCCCTGACAACATGAACGACTTCGAATGCTACGCTTGTGTCTCCGGCCGTCCCACAATTGTAGAATCGCAGGCAACAGCACGCGTCCTCTCCAAAGAATCCGGTCAGGACTGGCTCATTCAAACCACCGCCATTCCCCTACCGTTACTTAACCACAGTCTCTTTCACACATGCGTTGCCTCCACAGCCCACAAGAAAGACTTCAGCAGCCGCGTCCGCCTCTTCCCCGAAACCTCCACCCGCCTAGCCCTCCACGGCAAACCACTCCACAACCAGCCCGCCCTAATCGACGAGCTGAAATCTTGGGTCCTCAAACGCCGCACCCAGTCCGAAACTTGTTCCCTATGCATAACACCGCACCGCAAACCCGACCTCCGCCACGCGTGCGGCCGCTCGGGCTGCCACCAACGCATCTGTGGTGCGTGTATCGGTAAATGGTACGGCTCCAACAAACCCGGCTGCATCATCAACGTCGCCGCGCTGTCGTGCCCGTTCTGTCGACGGACGCCGGCACCCAAGACGCTGCATAAATACGGCATGGGCATCCACGCCGTGGCCAATCTCGCCCACGCCGTCGCGGAACAGGGGGATTGGGCCTACGCATGGTGTCGCGACTGCGGCCACGCTTCGCGGTATCTCGAGCGTGTCTGCGCCCGCGGCGCCCCCGACGAGATTGAAAACTGGGTCTGCGAGAGCTGCGTGGAAGTAAATGCCCAGAAAGAGGGGAAAAAGGAAAAAGAGAAGTTTAAGATGTGTCCGGGATGTGGGACGGCGACGCAGAAGACGGGCGGGTGCGATCATATTGCGTGTGAGGTTGAGGGGTGTGGCACGCATTGGTGTTGGTTTTGCGGGGAGGGGTTTGAGGAGGGGAAGATCTATGAGCATATGCAGGATGTGCATGGGGGAATGTATGGGGGGTTTGAGGAGGAGGATTATGATGAGGATGTGTCTGATGATGGGGAGTTTTATTGAGGTGGATTTTTCTTTGCTCCTTTCTCTGGGAGGGGCCTTGATGCTCGCCGTTGGGTCTGTCTTCTGCCATGAAATGGACTGGCGGTATCGCCACCAGATCTGCCTTTACTCGGTCGACTTTGGCAACTTATGGGTGTATATGGCGCTCATTTTGTAACCCTAACCCTACCGCTTATAAAAAGACTCATGAGAAATCTCTTCGTTCAAAAAGGGACGAAAGATCCAAGTGGAGAATTAGCAAAAGTACCTATGTGAAATGAACGAGGAAGGTTATTTAGAGTGACCTCGTGAAGTCTTCTTCGTTGGTGGTTGGACTTCACTCATGGATAAGATTGCCACTAATCACCGAACAATCACCGAACACCCAACCTCACGTGCATCTCTCTCCTCCATCCGACGTCAACGTCAAGCCCTCCCCATACGTACACCCCATCAACTCACAATACTCGACCACCCCAAATATCCTCAAGTAACCCACGCAACCATTCCAACCCAACCTTGTCTCACCAAATCCCTCGAGAACCTCAAATTCCTCACTCCGCTCACGCGCTCGCCATGGCCGACCTGAATCAACCTCCCACCTCCACATCGCACCCCACAAACCCACTCTCCGTCCCCGACGCCCCTCTAGACGCAGACATCGAGCGCGACCTAGACACAGAACTACAACCGGACGCCTCGGCGGACACTATGAACACGGACGGGTCGGGGGATGCGGCGGGAGGAGGAGCTGGCGCAGGTGGAATAGTAGGATCGGGGGAAGATGAGGCGATTCCGGAACCTAGGATACCGGCGAAGAAGGATGCGAGTTTGAGGGAGTTCCTGGGGAAGATGGATGAGTATGCTCCGATTGTATGCCTTCCCCCGCCTTCATAACCTCAAACCGAATCCACACTAACCTCCCTCTCCACCGCAAACAGATCCCCGACGCAGTAACATCCTACTACCTAACCCTCTCCGGCCTCCCCCCACCCCCGCAAACCTCACCCCATCTAACCCGCCTCCTCGCCCTCGCAACCCAGAAATTCATCGCAGACATCGCAACCGACGCCTACCAATACTCGCGCATCCGCTCCAACAACACATCCTCCAACAACCCTTTGGGTGGGCTCAACCTCGGCGTTGCTGGAGGGCCGGGTGCTGCTGGTGCTGCTGGTGCTGCGGGAGGGGCAGGAGGAGCAGGAGCAGGTGGAGCGGGCGGAGGCGGAGGTGGGGCGGGTGGAAAGGAGGCGGCTAAGAATGCGAATCTGGGGGTTCAGAGACCGGGGTTTGGGGGTGGAGGTCAAGGAGGGAATCAGGGGAAGACGGTGCTGACGATGGAGGATTTGGGCATGGCGGTCGGCGAGTATGGGGTTAATGTTAAGAGGAATGAGTTTTATCGGTGAGCGGAGCGGAACGAAGGTGTTGAGGTTTTGATCTGGGGAAAGGGGTGGGAGAGATGGTGGTGGATTGATTACTGCCCAGGTATTGCTGTGAGGGCGGAACACGGTGGATGAAGAAACACGGCAAGGTCGGGATTCGGTCCATGGATCAACGACACGGGTCACGGGAGCATGGAGATGGCGTGCGGCGCACAGTCAATGGCATTGGATTGTCATCCTCGCACAAGGAAGGGAAAAGATTGTTGCATTTACACCAGGACAGAAGGAGTACGTGGAATACACGCACTTCGGGGCGTTTTCGAGCATGACATAAGGTAGCTTGTAGGATAATCCATCGCTAAGCTAATTAGCCAGCAGCTTCGTCTGTGATATGGCTGGTGGTTGAGAAGGTCCGGAAGTGCTTTGGAAGGACGTGCGGATCTGGAGGAGCGGAGACACCTGCTGACCTTCAGCCACGTCCATGATATCAAGGTTCGAAGGTATCAGCAAGACTTCCAACAGAATGAAGGGAGAAAGAAAAGTGCTTGCAGGTACTACGAGGTATCGAACCAATTCCAACCCAGCCAATCCCAAAGAATCCAAAAAAACGCCATCAAACCAGTCCACCGCAAACCTCCATCAAACCGTCTCGAGCCCTAGCATGCCCTCCCTCGGTCACGAAAGACCCCACCAAAGAGACCAGCGCAATAACCTCACCTCACTCATCCTCCGTCCTAGGCTCATAACTCTCAGAAACAGGCGACAACACAGACCTACCCCACTCATCTGTAACCAACATCCTCGGAACCGGAACATCCATCCAATTCCTCCTGCCCTCCTTCTCCATCTCCCCTGCCTCTTCCTCCCTCTCTGCTCCCATCCCTCCCATTTCCTCTCTCCGCTTCTCCCCCTCGTCTTTCTCCCGCCTCTCCTTCTCCCACGCACGCTCATCCGCAGCATCCATCTCCTCATCCAACAAATACCACGGCAATTGCGCGAGGTTGGTTCTCCAGCGCCGGTGGAGGAGGTAGGCGGAGAGTGCGCCGAAGGAGATGAGGAGGAGGGGGATGAGGGCGTTGGCGAGTATGAGGGGGATCGGGGCGTGCTTGAAGGGAGATGTGGGAGATATGGGGGATAGGGGTGTGGCAAGGAAGGAGGGGGTGGATGGACTGAAGCGGGAAATGGATGATGACGATGTAGGTGTTGCGGGAGGCGGAGAGGAGGAATCGGGGAGCTGGGGGTTGAGGGCGTAGCCGAGGAGGCGGAGGGGCGTCATGGCGGCGTTGGGGAGCTGGAAGGGTGCCATGGTGATGAGGTTTTCGAGGTTGCTAGAGACGGGTTGGAGGTGGTTTGGAGGTATCTTCGCAAGGTGGAGCAAAGGAATCCGGTTTTGAAGGGGGATTCCTTGGCTGATCGAATGACGGGACGACTGAGGCGGAACTCGATGGGAGGTTGTTTGGCCTGTTGAAGTGTGGAGCAAATGGCCTGGAATTTAATGGGAGGCTCCTGGGTTGGTCGAAGGGTGGAGCGACTTGACTCAAGTTTGATTAGAGGTTCCTTGGTTGATCGAAGAGGAGAGTCGAGGGAATTGATTGTAGTGGGTTGGAGAACGTCCGCGTTGTGGAAGAGATGAGAATAGTTGGATTGATTGAATGGATGCTCGGTGCTTTGGCTGGGTGACTTCAGCTTGAAGCAAAAATAAGTTTCTTTGGTGAAGGTGAAGGAAAAGAAGAGGAGGAGGAGATGGAGAGACTTGGAAGAAGTGAATAACTCTCCTCTTGGCTCAACTCTGCACATGCTTCCTTCCCACCGCGGTCCCCTTCTTACCCCCCTTCGCCTTCTCATTTTCGTCAATCAGCCTCCGCAACCCCTTGACCATCCACTCCCTCTCATCATCCGAAGCATCGCCACTGCCCGCCCACCGAATCTTGCAATCTCCATCCACCAAAAACACGTATCCGACAATCCGATTCATAATCCCAATTGTCTGTTTGATGTCATCCGACAGCCCCGTGCGCACCATGAAATAGCGCTTCTTATCCTCGTCGGTCTTGCCTCTGCGCTGATTTGCTTTGACCAGCCAATCAAGAAGCCAGCTCCGTGCAATATTCTCCTCCACATTAATATGAACAAACTGCGCCGTGCCAGCACTGCCGTCTACAAGCTCGCGTATCCGTGGATTGGCTGTGGCGCCGATGAAAGTCGCGACTTGATTCTCCGCCCAATGCGTTCCTGTAAAGGTAACCACAGACACTCTATCCCGCAACACGGGCGTTGTATCGACGACGGTGGAGGTAGCGAGGGTGCTGCCGCGGAAGTTGGGGAAGTAGAGAGCAGTGTCGGCCTTGTAGATGAGGGGGTTGGCGATGTACGTCTTGCCTTGGTGGTTGTCGAGGGCTTTCCAGTCGCGGAAGTAGGATTTGCGGAAGAACTTGTCTTTTCTGTGCACGTGTGAGCTTTGGACTGGCCGTACTTGTAGAGTGATAGGGGATCAGGTAGGACTCAGTGGGATCAGACGGAAGGCATACAATTCTTGTCGCTTCTCGAGGCGGGAACGTCTGTCGACGCCGTCGTTGTCTCCTGGACGAGGTGGCAGTGGATACCCAATTGGGCGTCCCAATGGCTCCAACACAAAGCCCTTCTTCTCGACGCTTTCCTGCAGACGCTCTCGTTGCGACGCTTTCGACTCTACTGCCGGCTTTTCAGGTGGTGGTGGTGGTGGTGGTGGTGTTTGGGGAGCTGCGGCGAGCTTCTCCGGCGGTGTCGAAGCTGCCGCGCGCCGTGAGATGGTTTGGAAAGATTTTTGGTGGCATGATTGGCATGGAAGAGGGCGATTGAAAGCGAGTGCCCTTAGCAGGCGGAGAGATGAGGGCTGCATTGGAGTTGTGGGATGCTTTTTGGGTCGTCAATTGGGACTTGCGGAGGAGAGTTCGGAGGTGATAATAATTTGACGCTAACCGATGGTCTTGGCATCTGGAATTTTTGTCCTTCCGTCATTTTCAACCTTGAGATTCAATTCCCATCTCTCTTCCAAGCCCGCCTTTTCAACCTCTCGACACTCTCCCTTTCACCATCTTGCGACGTGGCTCTTCTAGACCAGACTAACTATCACCGGCTTCCTATAAAACCACACCAGCTCAAAGCAATCTCTCCCAACATTCCCCAGAACAATCCACCACCATCTGGAAAATCTCCGGCTACTACTTTGGCACCGTATCTGGCACCGTATCTAATCGCACCGAACGTTCCCACATCCTAACACCACCGAAATGGCCAAATCAAAACCCACCCAAAAACGCTCCAAAAAGAACCGCAACAAACCCTCGACGACAACCTCCAAACCCCCCGCCGACCCCTCCATCCTCCTAAACCAAGCCCTCCTCCACCTCTCCCGCTCCCAACCCCTCGAAGCCCTCACCCACGCCAAAAAGGCCCTCGCGCTCCTCCAACCACAATCCAACCCCAACCCCACCATCGCCGCTCTCCCCGCTCTAAACCTCCTCGGCGAGATTAGCGTCGAGCTCGGCGATATTGATGCAGCGAGGGAGTACTTCTCACTAGCCGTGGCGGCGGATCCGGAGGGCAGCATATCTGAAGAATCAGGCGGTGGGGCGGAGAAGTTCCTGTGGTTGGCGCAGTTGAGTGAGCAGGGTGGGCAGGAGAGTGTAAGATGGTTTGAGCGGGGCGCTGAGGTGTTGAGGGTGAGGATTGGGGTGCTCGAGGAACGCATGGCGCGGAGAATACCCCTCGGGAAGGAAGAGGCGGAAGCAGAGCTTGGCGATAAGAGGAGGAAACTCGCGAATGCGCTGTGTGGTATTGCGGAGGTTTATATGACGGACCTATCGTTCGATTCTGCCGAGGCGGAAGCGGCGTGCGATCGTGCTATGACGGAAGCGCTGCTCGTTGCGCCAGATTCGCCAGAGACGTTGCAGACGCTGGCTAGTGTGCGCATTTCGCAGGATAAGAAGGAGGACGCGAGGATGTATCTTGAGAAGAGTATATCACTGTGGACAGACCTTGCCCCCGAGGATCCTAGAGTACCGGAGTTTCCCGTAAGGATTGCGCTTGCGAGACTGCTTATGGAGGCGGAGATGGAGGAGAAGGCCCTCGAGGTCGTGGCGAGGTTGATTCAAGATGATGATCAGAGCGTCGAGGCGTGGTACCTTGGAGGTTGGTGTTTGCATTTGATGGCGGAGAAGGAGAAGGATGGCGAGGAGAAGACGAGCCTGCAGAAACGGAGTCGACGGTTCTTGTCGCAGACGCTGAAGCTTTACCAATTGCTCGAGTATGAGGATGAGCGGCTACAGGATCATGCCATGGAGTTGGTCGAGGCATTGAATGGAGTGCTTGGGGAGCCGCCTGCCGAGAACGAAGAAGACGACGATGACGATGAGGGCTGGGAAGACGACGAGGATGATGTAGAAGGTGGAGCTGATGAAGACGAGGAGATGGAAGGGACGTGAAAGGGAAATAGGACGTCGCAGCTAGAAAAGTAAAAGATCTTGATTGCGTAGTCACGTTGCCTAGGATTCTGGGAAGAGCATCTAGACACGCCTCTGGATGGCCAAGCAGTGCACGTTGATTGCGCATCGGCAAAGTCAGCAGTCGAGATGGATGGGCAATGTGGACTGATTGGAGAATTAATGAGACACCCTCTTGTGGAATCGCTCAGGGAGAGGCACCGCGGAAGCATGAAGGTCAAGAACTTGAAGGATCGCAAGGGAAAGTGGAAAGCGCATATGGCAAAAGCTGGAGACGTCGGTATTGCATCTGAATGCTTGTGAAGGCTGGACGCTGTCAAATAGATTCAGGAGTTTGAATTGCTATCAGTACTATACACACGTAGACGTACAGTTTTGCGACTGCAGCACTACCTCAACCAACTCCTATCTACCAATCCCATTGTCCCTCCTCGATCCAAGTTATCCTGCTCGCCCGTTGTAATACACATTCCTCACATCAACCAGCTTCCTCCCACGCGCCCTCGCAATATCCTCGGGCATCTTCTGGCTCTGCAGCGCCTGAAACGCCGCTTTGACGGTATTCATCGGGTTCCGAGAACGGCTGACACGACCGGAAAGGTCCGTGATGCCGCATGCGCGAGCCATTTCGAAAAGCAAATGTTGGGTGCGGACGCCGAAGCCTTGATCATCAATTAGCTCTGAGCAACTCTCAAAAGACGACAATAGAAAACTTACCAGCAGGACGCGAACTAAGCAGCAACTCCACCGCCCCAACCTTCCCTCTCACCTCGCCAAAAATGGTCCGTTTCTCATACCGCGGAATCGGCTGCATGTTCCTCACCGCATTCATCATAGCCTGCCGCCTCGCATCCTCATCCTCGGCACTCTTCCCCTCGCCAATCCCCAACAGTCCATTCCCATTCCCCGCGATGGTGAGGTAGTACTGACTCTGGATCTTGCCCATGCGCGTCTGATTCACCACGCGATGCCGCACGAGGTTCTTGACGCGGAACCGCTTGATCTCCTCCTCCGAGTAGCCCGTCTGCTGCATCAGCCGCAGCATATTCTCGTCCACGTCCTCGCCGGCGCTCTTCTTGCCCTTGACGGCTTTCTCGAGACGCGAGGAGCCCGCGGCGCTGGTTGAGCTCGCTGACTTGACCATCGCGAGGTAGGCGTCGCTGAGTCGGTTCGATAGGTCTGCGGCGAAGGCGAGGTAGGTTGGGTCTTCTTTCAATGCGGCGGCGCGCTCCGAGGGGGGCAGGGAGCCATATTTTTTTGTGATGGCTGGGTCTTTGCGTATGAAGGCCTCCATGATCTCGCCCTCGGTTTTCAGCTGCAGCGGTACATCTGCCGCGTCCTCGTAGGGCATCCGATCGATGACCGGGTCCAGTTTGGACAGGTCATCGAGGTATTGCAATCGCCATGGGTCGGAACGCGGTTTCGCTTGCGCGGCGAGATCTTTGGGGTCGATAGTAGCTTCGCCAGCTTCGATGGCGGCGATTTGATCGGGCGTGTAGATGTGCTTTAGAGCTTCTTTCTCGGCGGCGGTGTAGGGGCGGAAGTTCTTTGCGCGCTCGGTCAGGTAACTGTCGAGTTTTGCTTCGAGACGTTGGCGTTGTTCACGGTTGGGGGTGATGCGGCGGCGGGAGGGTCGGGTGGTGCTGGTGTGGAAGTCTCGTGGGGAGGAGAGGTTGGTGGGTTTAGGGATGGTGGACGGCTTGGAGAATAGACATCTCGCCGGCCGGATGACGCTCATCGCGTGCTGGACCACGAGGAGCTTCGTAGAGGATCAATGGGTGTAGATGGGGGATGGTTGACGAGGGACGAGGTTGACCTCCGAAGAAAGTTTAAGCGCGGGTCTTGGCGCGAAGCTCAAAAGGCGCGCGGCATAAACTCAGTTCTTGTCCATCCATGTTCGCACTAAAATTATTCCGGACTCTCCCAGGCGTGAAGCCGTCCAGGATTCTGCTCAGACAAGTCCATGTCCGTTACTGGACGCCAGTAGCCACCGAAATGTCCGACAGGCACCCCGAGAACAGCCAGAGGAAACGCGCTGCTCAGGACCACGGACGAAGAGGCAATAACAAGAAGACTAAGAAAGCTCAGAAACCAGCCAAAGAAGGTTCCCACGACGAAGTCTTGCTCTATGATGTTCAGGCATTGCTGAAAAGGCTCTCTCTTGCCAATGGGAATCCGGAAGATGTTGAAGTCGAAAGAGCTCCTGGATCAAATGGAGAACCCCCTAAAAGCTTACCAGAGCCGTTCACCGAGATTGACCTTGAAGTCCAAGAGATATCATCAACTGGAGATGGTCTGGCTTACAACTCGGCTGATGGACATGTCTATGTGATCCCTTTTACCGCCCCAGGAGATACAGTAACCGCAAAAGTCATCAGACATGTCAAAGAGTCTTCACATTCTGTTGCAGACTTTGTGAAAGTGGTCAAGCCCTCCCCAAAACGGAAAGACCATCTCATCGGCTGTAAATACTTCGCAACATGCTCGGGCTGCCAATTCCAAATGCTTTCCTACGACGACCAGCTTGCACATAAGAAGACGATTATGGAGAAGGCATATAAGAACTTCAGCTCCTTGGATCCGAACCTGGCTCCAGCCATTGGAGATACCATAGGCTCTCCGCTACAGTACGGCTACCGAACCAAGTTGACACCTCATTTTGACGGCCCTCCTGGACGGCGAAGCGATGGTCGGAATGGCGTCAAACGGAAGTTCGAAACTGTTCCGCCGATCGGATTCATGAAGAAGGGGACTCGCCAGACTCTAGATATCGAAGACTGTCCGATCGGCACAGACGCCGTTCGCATGGGCATGAAGCGGGAGCGGAAACGATATGCAGACCAAATTGACCAGTTTTCACGCGGTGTGACTATTCTCCTCCGTGAGAGCACGAATCGAATCCAGAAAGAAGGCCTCTCTGAATCCGACCTTCCACAGCGAAAAGACGACACCATTCTCGAGCACCACGACACCTTCATCGACGAGAAAACCTGCGTCACAGACAACAACGCCACCTCCACCGAATACGTCGACGCCTCCATCTTCACCAACCGCGCAAACGACTTTTTCCAAAACAACAACTCCATCCTCCCCGTTTTCACATCCTACATCCGCGACCACGTCCTTCCCCCGTCCTCCACCGACTTATCCACCGACTTATCCACCAACTCCGAACCAACCTACCACCTCGTCGACGCCTACTCCGGCTCGGGCCTCTTCACCATAACCCTCGCCCCGCTCTTCGCGTCCTCAACTGGCATCGACATCTCCGCCCCCTCCATCGCCTGCGCCGCCAAAAACGCCGCTCTGAATAACCTTCCCTCCACCCGCGCGAAATTCATGGCCGCAGACGCATCTCACATCTTCGCGAGCGTCAAGACGAAAGCTGATGAGACGGTCGTCATCATCGACCCCCCGCGTAAAGGCTGCGATGAGAGTTTTCTGCAGCAGTTGCTCGAGTTTGCGCCCGTTAGGGTGGTGTATGTGAGTTGTAATGTCCATACGCAGGCGAGGGATGTGGGCGTGCTTGTTAACGGGATGACGACGTCGGCAGAGGGGAAGAGGATTGAGGGGGCGTATGAGATTGAGAGTCTAAGGGGGTTTGACTTTTTTCCTCAGACGGGGCATGTGGAGGGGGTTGCTGTTTTGAAGAGGAAAACGACGGAGGTTGGGGAAGCCAACGGGGAAGAGGAGAGCTCTCTGTAGATATCGAAATAGGTGTTTGACTTCTTCGCCACACTACTTCCGCTTCGTTTCTGGTGTTTTCTGTGCACATCCACTTTGTACACTTGCTTTCAAGCCAAACAACATTTAAAGCTTCGTATGATAGCGTTGGGGAGTGAACACAGAATTGCGCTATCCTCACTCAATCCCGAATGCGCCGAGAGCTGATGTATCCTCGGCTTAGATATTTCAAATCCATCGGGCCAAGCGCTGTCAATCTGGCAAAGCTTGGTATGTTGTACCAGCACAAACTACATGAACCGAGAAGTCTGTTGATTACTTCGTGGGTATGCATGTAAGGGTTCTAGGAAAGTGAGATATATTTCTACTGCTCTCTTGGTCTGGATAGAGGCTTGGGTCTAAAGAGGGAGATCCAAGAGATTACTATTAGATGTACAAGTCTATTCGTGAGGTCCTGGCACGTCGAATTCTACTTGGTTATCTATCTTGGATATTGCAGATCTGTATACAAGGCGTCGTCCACGAGCCAAGATACCCGCCTGAGTGTACGGATGTGCAGTGGTTTTCAGAATCAAGACGTTTATGAATATTTCTTTTCGTGAAGATACAGAAGTGAGAGTGGATCCAGATATCTATTCACAAGTTTGGCAGTCTGGACCTCTAATTTGAGACGAAGTTGAGATATCTAGAGGTAGATTGAAGAAGTTCAAATCCCCGGACCTGTGGCTTAATGTAAAACGGAGATATCCAAAGGCAGATTGAAGAGTATACCTAGGTATATATTGACTCTTACACACTTAGCGTGCCGAACGCTGCTCAAACTGTTGGTCACTACTCAACTAAAGTCACATGTATTGGTTATCACAATACCAAGTATGTGGCGCGAGCTAGCTCGCGCCACATCACTCTCCGTCTCCTTTGTATATACACTTCGATAGCCCCCTTGAATAAAGAATGAAGACAACCAACACGAATCCAAAGACATACAGAGGCTCCACTGTCCACCATCGACAGCGGCGAGCTTTGTGTCAAGTGATTCGCGTATGTCTAGCCACTATCTACTTCTATGCATAGAAAGGTTTCCCGACACAAACTTTACCTTGGATATCCTGAATTTGCATTCAAGTCTCTGTTTCTTCGTTCAAAATCAGAAAGGAGATGGACTTTTCGTAAAGCTTCTACTCGAAAGTTGAAGTCTCCAGATAGTTCTTACATGCCATGGACCAACCGGCTTTTGAAGAAAAGCCCTACTAGTTAGCTGAGCATCCTGGCACTGAACACCTTGAGGAGTAGTTTAGCAGCCCTTTTCTTATTGAGCTTCTGTGCATTTGCACTGGGGAAACATCTTCGAAAATTTGATATATGCCAGCAGGTTCCTGAAGAGATGCCTAGCCAGTCAGCAGAGCATCATGGTCTGTCCAAGAAATCAACACCACAACGTTGAATGATAGGCTCGCTGCACTCTAGACTGTTGGATGTTTTGTTTTTGCCAGGGCAGTCCGGAGATGCGAGGTATGCAGCACTCAGCAACGTGGAAATCCAGTGACGCACAGCTGGAATAATCAACCGATCGGGACCTTCGCGCGAAGGATTTAGACGTCCATATATTTGGGATTGTGATGTATAGCTCCCGAGCGGCACAAAAGAAAGACTTGAACTGGCTTCAAGATGCCGAAACGACATCCGAAGGACAGAGTCAAGACAGCACATCTGTCGAGGCTCAAATGGCCAACAGCCAGATACCAAAGAGGGACGCCAAGAAGGACTCTGACGGTGAATCGAGTTTCGGGGGGCGAGGGATGTTGGAGCCGAGGAGAGCGGCGGTGATGGTCGTGACTATCGTCGGGCCGACCCTTTCTCCGGCCAACTTGTTCTCGACGTCGACCTCTTCTTGACGACTCTGCCTGAGCCTTTGCACCCTCTACACTCTGTTTTCTGCCACGAATCCTTTCCAGCCCTGAAGCGCGGACATGCTCGTGTATATGGATGCAACATATCCCTTCGGCTGCTCCTTTCAAGCGCACGAATCCATCAGGAATGCCCACGAGGCTGTCTCCACTCGACGTCATCGGAAGCAGCGGACTTGACCTGTCCAAGATGTCGACTATACCGAAACGAGCAACGCCGAAGACCCCAATTGTTGTATTCAGGGGCGGGAAAGTCTTTATACGTTCACTACAGACCCTGTTCCCACCTCTTTCGTCTCGTTTAGGACCATGAAAAGCGATACAGCGACCCACCTTCGGAGCAAAGTGGAACAATCACACAGAGATGAGCGGACTTGCGTTAGCGATATGCGCTGATGAAAGCACACTTCCCTCGCGGCTACAGTAGGTCCACATCAACTCTGCGCATTCTCCGCTGCGTTGGGCGATGCTAGCCAGCGTGCTTGTAAATCTCCGCGTCTCATTCGCTTCCCGTTCTTTGGAGAGACCTGATAGTCATCGTTCAGCTGTAACCGGAAAGCTACCACGGCAAGGCTTTTTCTTCGGTTGCGTACAAGGTGAGATGGCCTTGAAAAGAGTACCTGCCTCCGTCCGCTCTACTGCGATCCTTGGACCAAACCTGTCACATTGCTCATTCACCTAATCCTCTTTTCGCTTGCGCCATTAAACACCATTTCTGAGAACTCGTTTTGAGTCTAACTGAGAATTTAACTGGAACATGGCAGGCGGAACAGAACAAGCCGAGGCGCAGTCGACCTCGCCGCCTGTTCAAAGACTGGACAGCGAAACCAGCAGCAGTGCTTCAGATAAAGAAAAGGACTGGCGACGCCCATCCTTAGACGCACCGCGAACACGAGACTTTCAATGGAACCCCGCCGAAAGACAACTTTCACAACGACGAATGTCGCGACTCACTCAGCGGCGAGCTTCCATTCTGTCGGAAAACCTAGCGCCATGGAACACCGAGGGAATGGGTGGCGAGGCCACTCTGGAGCTGGAGCGGACGAGGACCACAAGGCATGGTGAAGAGGAGAAGAAGGAAGAGAGAAGGGATTCCATTTTGTCCGTCCCATGGGAAGACGATCCAGACAACCCTCATAATTGGTCAACCGCGAAACGAGTCTTCCATACCTACCTTCCTGGAAGCATTGCTTTTGTATGGTATGCAGCAAATCTGAACAAATCCCGAATAAGTGTATCGACTAACCACAAACAGCACCCTCGCCTCTTCCATCTACTCTCCAGCAGTTGGTGATATTGTCGATCAATGGCACGTCTCAACGACCGTCGCTCTACTCCCATACTCCTTCTACGTCCTTGGACTCGCTTTCGGTCCAATCCTGGGATCGCCTCTGAGCGAGACATTCGGTCGAAAGATCGTGTACATGGTCGCCATTCCGATCTTCGCGCTCTTCATCCTCGGGTCTGGCTTTTCGCAGAGTATTGGGGCCCTCACAGTCACTCGTTTCTTTGCCGGCGTCTTTGGATCTCCTGGCCTAAGCGTTGGATCTGCGACAATTGCAGATGTCTGGGGTCCTACGGAGAGATGTATCCCTATGACTCTTTATGTCGCAACTCCATTCATGGGACCTTCCCTCGGTCCACTCATTGGTGGATACGTCGTCATGTACATGGACCCGAGATGGACCGCCTGGGTCACTCTGTTTGCCGTCTGTATCTTCCTTGGACCTTTGTATTTCGGCATGAGCGAGACTTACCGGAAACGAGTCATCCACATCAAGGAGCGCAAACTTCGCAAGAAGCACGGAATTCCTCATCCTCCCAACCCACCACTTCTCCCTACCATCAAAACTTTCGTCGTTCAAACCGTCACCAGGCCCATCATCATGTTATTCACCGAACCCATCCCCATGTTCTTTGGCCTCTACGTCGCCTTCAACTTCGCAATGCAGTACTCCTTCTTCGCCGCCTTCCCCGAAGTTTTCCAAATCTTCTACTCCTTCGACCTCGGCGACATCGGGCTGGCCTTCATAGGGCTAGGCGTCGGCGTCTTCATCGCCATGCTCATGATCATCGCCCAGGATCGGTGGATGTACACCCCTAAGGTGACCGCCTGGCGCGAAGCTGCCGCAGCAGCCACCGAGGAAGCAAAACGCCGCGGCAGTGTCTCTGAGCGGCCGCAGACAATCACCCCGCCGCCGGAGTGGCGCCTTTGGATCGCATTCCCCGGCGGTATTATTGTCCCGTGCGGCCTCTTCATGTTCGCGTGGTCTGCCGGTCGCACCCACTGGATCGTGCCGATAATCGGCATGGGCATCTTCGGCATGGGCGAGATGTTCATTTTCATGGCCGCAAATCTCTACATTATGGATTTCTACGGTCCCTTGTACGGCGCCTCGGCGATGGCAGGGAATGTGCTGTTGCGCTATGTGTTGGGTGCCGCGCTGCCGCTGTGCTCGATTCAGATGTACGAGGGTATGGGAACGGAGTGGGCGACGAGCTTGTTGGCGTTTATCAGTCTGCTTATGGCGGTTATTCCGTGGTGCTTTTACCGGTGGGGACCGGCGCTTAGGAGGATTAGCAAGTTTGCTGATGGGGGATAGTCAGGAGAAGGTTTTGGAGGCCCATGAAAAACATCAGGCATTGGTGGCAGATTCGGTTTTTCCAGTGCAATTGGTGGCAGGATTAATTTCAATGCATTTTCTCCTATTTCTTGTCCCATTCCACGACTTCTGAATATTCAGATGTCTTCTTCCGTCCCCTTCATCGAGTAGGTTGATCATGATTCCCCTCAAAAGCTTCATTCGCTCCTCATTCCTGCATTTCTTCATCCTCATCACTGTCTTCCCTCCTCTCCCTGTCCAAATAGTCATCCCTCGCCTCCATAATGCAATTTGCCGTTACCCTATTCCTCAGAGTTCTCTCAAGGTACCTCACAGCGACTTCACAATCATCGTCACTCTTCTCCGCAAAGGCCGCAAGCTCCGTATGGACGATGGCAGGCCACCTCTTAACCTCCAACACCCTCCTTGACAGATTGTCCTCCTCGCTCGGCCAGATAGACCTCGGTAGCCACTCCTCCGCCTCCCTGCGCCAATGAAAACTCCGTGAACGCGATATTGCTGCGCCTGGTGCGGTTGCGGGGGACCTTCTGGCGTGGTTTTACGGGCTGCGGGCTCGGCCAGAGTCGGGCATTGCGACGCGGGTCGCCCAACCAGTCGACGATCTCCTTGATGACTTCGTGCAGCGCTCGAATTCCGCTGCCCTTTTCATCCCTATCGTCGTGCGCCAGGATGCAATTCAGAGCCTCGAGGCCGTCGTCAGGGGCCAAGGAGGCGAGCTTGCGGATGAGCAGCGTGGTGTCCGTGTCCCATCGAAGCGGGTCATTGGGCCAGTCCTTGCGGATGGACTTGACCAGGACGGTCTCGGCTGGCCGTTTCCAGAACATGCAGGCCTTGTCGAGGTTGGTTCTTCGTTCCTCTCTCTCCTTTTCGCTGATTGGAGCCATTCTGGAGCCGTTCTGGGGGAGGAAAAGGGGTTCGGAGTTAACGGCGTTAAGATGAAGCGATCAGGTTTGTGGTTGCGGCGTTAAGAGGAATTTCGGCGTTAAGGTCGGTTTGTGGATTTGGCTTGGCAAACTTGCCGGAGATAAGAAGCTTGGCAAAAGTTACCTTGAGATAAGACATGGTGAGAATGACCGTGTGGATTTCTTTCGACCGGACCTCTTGATCAGCCTCGAGAATTCTTCATAACCCAATGTCATTTCACAGAATTTCGATGGAGAAAATACTGCTGGATTGCTCCTGGAGGTATCCAGAGCCACGATGTTCTGCTAACTAGTAGGGTTCTACTAAGTTATGAGATGATTTGTCTAGTACCGGTATCGCAGATACCTACTAGAGAAAATCCTCCTAGATTACTCCGTACTCTCCTAAATTTCCTAAAACTAAGCTATTTTGCTTGACCGCTGGAGGTCAGAATAGGTACACCTCACAGTTGCTCAGATGGTATGTTGTGGCGCAGTAAAAGGCCTCCTCAGTCCTGCACTGCCATAGCGGGCGCCCATGGATCCATCTCCCAGTCGTCTGCCTAAGGTCCTCTTCTGTCTTCTCCTCTGCCTTCTCTTCTCCCTTCTCTTCTCCCTTCTGCCTGTTCTGAATGACTCAACACCAGAACACTTGAGGCTCCTGTGTTTTAGCGTAGGTGCCTACCCAGCGTTCTCGCGGCTAGCCAACTGGGCTTTACAGTACATCGAAGTCTCTTCTGGTCTCTGAACTTTTCTTATTGTCCATCTAAACACTTCCCGTCTGCCGATTCACCCGTCACCACTTTCGACCCAGTCCATTCAAATTCAACGTAACCCTTCTCGATCTCAACACGAACCGCTGAGTCTACACCATCAGTTCAATTCAACCAATTCAATCCCGCGTTTCAGCACATACTGCACATACGAGCCACGTGTCTGGTTCTGTCAGCAACATCATGCCATCTTCATCCGAATCAACCGAGAAGCCGTTCCGATTGATGGAGCTCCCGAAAGCAGTGCGCCTCATGATTTACCTGTATACCCAGCTCTGCCCCAGCTGTGAACCCGAGGACGATTTTAGCGACAGCCACCGCAAAACCCCGGATCGTCCATACTGCTTTGACCTGACTCCCCGAAACTTTCCTTTGAGGCGACCATATAGAGAATCTTGCCCCTGGCCAACTCATACATGGGCATTTCGTTACGTTATTATAACGGTAACGCGTTAACATCGTTAACGTTATCGTTATTTCGTTAACCGTTATAGGTTTTTGCTTATCTCGTTAACGACGTTATCCAGATAAAAGGCTTGGCAGACAGATACTCCGCAAAGTTTCAGATTTCCCTTCAAGTTGTGCAATATCCGTCGAACCAACATTCCACAATACCAATTGGATCGCATCATCTTGTTTTCTAGCTTTCCCTTTTCTCGACATGTCTTCCAATAACCCTCTCTGGCGCTGGAGCTTCCGAGAGCTCTAGTGTGATCTCCGGCAGCTATCGCACCAGTACCAGGTCTACCTT
>ML977218.1:28607-59937 GCA_010015705.1 Aulographum hederae CBS 113979
GCAATTGGATAAGAGAAGAGCATATCCGGCCAGTGAGTCAGTATAGAATGGGTTTGCTTATAGAACCACAAGAAGGTTCTGATTCTGATTTTACAGACGAAGCGGTAGAACAGTTCATAGAGCAAGTATATTAAGCAATTTTGATCTTCAAAGTTAATCAAGTTGAAGTGGATTGAGCGATGTTGATGGCACATGTAAACGGCCAGAAGTGATGTCATAAGTAAAAGGCTTGGCGTTATTATATCGTTAACGGTTATGATAACGTTATTAGCTTCAAGTCTTATATCGTTAACGGTTATTGATTTTTTTGGAAGCGTTAACGAGATGCCCATGTATGGGCCAACTTGTTGGGGTAGCTTTCGAGGAGGTCAGCCCTCTTTAGCAAGCGTCTCTCATGCTGTGCGCGCGGAGGTTTTGCCTCTATTCTATTCAAGCAACACTTTCTATGTACCCAGCTTCAAAGTTCCTGACCATCTCCCCATTCTAAAGGCATGGCGGGCAACACTTGAACCGGACTACTTGGCCCATCTAAATCGCCTGGAGTTCTACTTTCCAGCATTGACTCGGCGCAAGTGGGACCAAGAACCGGCTTGCAAGGCAGTGATGGTACTCCTCAAATTGCAACTCTCGTCCGATCGATCCGCTTTCCTGTTCCATCTGAACCACCGCATGGAGCGAGAACAGGAGTACAAAATGCTTTCTTCAGCCTACAAGGCCATGTCTCGTTCTCCGCTTGGTTCTCTTGATGGAAACTCCATGCTCCAATTTCTTCGCGACTGGGGGAGCTATACAAGGCAGAACACAACGAGATGGGTCACTCCATGTGATCTTACACATTGGGTATCTTCTGCCGCTCCACCCACGAAACAATTGCCGCCATTTCGGTTCCTAGATCTGCCTCCAGAGCTCCGCGCACCAATCATCTTGATGGAGATCACTGGCTCACTTGATGGTGACATGCCATATCCCGAGAAATGCACTCATACGCATGAATGGGACTATCACACCTGGAATCTCAGCACTTATCAAGAACCCAAACTGGCTCGCGTTTCTAGGGCTTTGCGACAAGAAGTCCTAGATCTCTTCGTTCGGACGAGTGTCTTTGCAGTAGGTAATAGAACAAAGCCTTCATTTTGGAGCATGAAGCTGATTCCAAAAAAGACAAATCTCAACTTGGTATCGCGAATAGTGTTCAGGGTCTTCGTCGCAGACGCCAATGTCGTAAACCTTCCGTACAGTGGACATGCCATCGCCCTCTTCGCTTGGCTCCCTCCGAAGCGCAACACCATACGCGTCCGCCTTTCGCCAAACGCGACCCAGCAGGTCCGGAAAGCTTCTAAGTGTTTTGCCGCTGATATCATCTGGGCTTGCGAAGAGGATCAACTGCACGGCACTGATCTTCTTGCATTCTCCAGGCGCATGCTCAGGCGCTTCAAACGCTGGGACCGTACGACGGGACGAGATGGTTTCCACGATTCGAATGAGCCGCACTTGGAGGTCGACACTCCAAGCTTGCAGGGAAGGAGCCCAGATATCCAAGGGCTGACTTTTCAGATCGCTAGTGACAGATAGCTTCCCGGGGAGTGTATGGAAGCTTTAGATTATCATTAGATATCCCAGAAGACTACTCAGCTGGATATCTAAGTATCTCTATTATATTCCGTGGTCGCTAAGACCAAGAGCTTCCGCTACGCTGAATGCCCATATATAAGACCACCTCATCCTCCAAAAAACCTCCACCTCTACAATCCACTCCACCCCACGTCCACTCTACTTCCACAATCATCTCACACCACCACAACGTCAGTATCTCCTAAACTCAATCGAAACCCAATCTAAATCCCATGCCAGATCAACCATGGCCCTCATAGATAAAAAACAATTCCAGCTCACCACCCCCTCCGCCATTCAAACCCACTGGGGCATGCCCGCCAGTGAGGTGATTGTCAAGTCATTCCGTCCGACATGGTTCGCGGATCCCTCGGAATGGAGCATACGCCAACTCGATAGCATCCTCAAATTGGCACAATATACCCCCAACGAACCTCTTCGCGCGCTCGGTCTCCTCCTCGCATGGCGCCGACACCAAGACAAACGCCCCCGCATGCCGCGATTGGAGTCCGTCGTCATCGTTGAACAGATCGCCGAAAAATGCGAAAGCGAACACAATCTACATCTGCCGGGCATATTTCTCCCAGACGACCTGCCGATGGGCTTGCCCCTGAGAGAGCGCAATAGGGGTGCCAATGTTGCCTTGGCCGAGTTTTGCTGGAAGAAGCATGCTGAGTCATGGTTCTCAAGGTCTATCTGGCCGAACCAGCACGTGCCGTTGCGTTGGAAAGCGGACATTGTGGCTGCTATATCGAACTTGGCGGAGAAGAGTCGGGGGAGGTCTGATATTGGAATTTGGTGTGTTGTTGATGCAACAAGGGATAGGGTCACCAGGGTTGCAGTGTTGGAGGCTATGGACAACTTCCTTGCGCTGCCAGCTATCCCGGATGAGTCTTGAGTGGGAGATTTAGGGGAAGAAAGGGAGTGGAGGTGTAGCAAGCAGATATAGAAGACGAATGAAATCTTGACTGCTCTGACGAAAATAGGTGCCATACTTGGAAAATACGGAGGAGGAGAGACTGCTGGAGTACTCCCGGCCTCCTGAACATCTCACGCCATTTACGAAAGCTGGGGAGCCATACGCCCAGATAAGAGCGTTGGAGAATAGAATCGCATCCTGTGAGCCTGAGTTGACCACCTGGGAGTTTCGATGATGCTTACTAAGCGAGATGCAAACCTCGCCCAGAGGTCGGGCAGCTTAGCGGGATGAAAAGTTGGAGTCCTGTTGGAGACGACAATCTTAAACAATGTCAGCCACTGCAACATATCCCACGGCCGCGATCAAAAAGTCCAGTGGAGTGAAAGACCTGGATGAATCCTGAAGCTACCAGTGGAGGGAGAGTTACATTCCTTCGGATGGCACGGCTTGGCCCAACGCAATCACAGTTTTCCCAATGAATGGCCATCCTTCGTATTCCCGTACACGCCCAAGTCTCGAAGTAAATTGATGGCGAAGAAGAAGGAGAATCGCCACTCGGCTCGCCATCGTCGGCAACGCGATTGATGGTACAGCGCGAGGCCGAAATGCGAGGAGGCTTCAGCATTCACAGCATCCCCGCTTATCTGCATGTCACTGTCGGATTCGGCCGAAATCTCGTGACATTCCTGAATGCATAGGCGTATATCTAATTGTCCACGTCCTTCTCTTCCTGTAGCTTCAATTCTAGTCATCAGTCAACCTTCCAAGCCTTCATTCCACATTTCCACATATCATCTTCCCTACTCACTCCTGAACGCCTTGCCACAATGGTCTCCGCATCAAAAGAGATATCCCTCATAGATATTTCCCCATTCACGGACCCCAAATCTTCCAACAACGCTGCGCTTCGAGCCGACGTCGTCAAACAGGTCAAGCAGTCATGTCTCACGCACGGCTTCTTCCAGATCCTCGGCCATGGCGTCCCGTCAGATCTAATCTCCTCCGTCTTTTCGCTCTCTAAGCGTTTCTTCAGCCTTCCAATCGAGGACAAAAACACCGTTAGCTTGACAAAAGCCGTCCCCAAAGGCAACTCCAATCGCGGGTTTGAGATCATCGGCGCGCAGACTTTGGAAAAGGGAACACAGCCGGATCTCAAAGAGGTAAAAGATGTCGTCACTACCCACGTCTCCACATCGCTTACTCCTGCCCCAGGGTTTCAATATTGGGCATGAAATCCCCCTTGACCACGAGTATGTGCGACAGGGCAAATTTGGGCATGGGCCGAACCAATGGCCCGATGAAGAGAAGCTCAGCTTGCAAGGATTCCGGAAGGATCTGTTGGACTATCATCGAAGGATAACGGAGCTCAGCGCCATCGTCATGCGTATCCTGGCACTGAGTCTGGACCTGGAAGAAGACTACTTTGACGGCTTTTGCAAAGAACCAGAGGTGGCAGCAATCAAGCTCCTTCACTATCCCCCGCATCCTGTGAATGCCGCTGACGATCTGAGGGGTGCTGGAGCACATACGGACTTTGGTCAGTCAGACATCCCGGCTTGCATAAAGAAGGATCTCGACGGCTAACCCAGCCTTCAGGCGCCATCACATTCCTCCTCCAAGACTCGCTCGGTGGCCTCGAAGTCCTCGACCCGCACTCTAAGACATGGATCTCAGTCTCGCCCGTACCGAACGCTTACGTGGTGAATCTCGGCGATGCAATGCAGCGCTGGACAAATGATCGTTACATCTCAAACGTCCATCGCGTCTTCAATCGGAGCGGAAAGGAACGGTATTCGATTCCCTTCTTCTACGACGGAAACCTGGACTTTCCGATTGAGCCCATTGCGACCTGTGTAGCGGAAGGGGA
Organism: Aulographum hederae CBS 113979; assembly: GCA_010015705.1. Lineage (NCBI taxonomy): Eukaryota > Fungi > Ascomycota > Dothideomycetes > Aulographales > Aulographaceae > Aulographum > Aulographum hederae. The sequence goes on from ML977218.1 coordinate 33,005, forward strand.
GAAGGCTAGGTATGAGAGGACTACTATGGAAGAGATGTTGAATCAGCGGTTTGGGCAGGCGTATAAATCCAATGCTGAGAAATAAGCAGACGGGGAGTGAAATCGACAAATGCAGAGGCCAAGAGCATTGTAGCTGTTACACGCCGTTCTGTATTCTCTCAATCATCGTCCGTTCCAACTCAACTTCGATCAGTGTTGTCCCTTGGGTCCTCTGTCTTTTCCCTAGTCTTTCTCATTGCAAGAACTGGCAACATGCAGTGACTTGTGAATATTAGGCATCAGCTGTGTGCCGTAGCCTAACCCGATTCCAGGTATTACGTTGTCTGATTGGGCGGCCGAGGCATGGGAAGCGCAAAATCTACTTCAGTTGACGCCTTCCTCGGCGACACTTGAGTTCGACCCTGGGGACTGGCTTTCGAGCCCACTCTTTTTTTTACAATTTCTAACTGTTTTTTTGGGGTCAACTTTCATTCTTCAGCTATGCTGAATATCCGAATGTTGCCGTTTGGGTGTTTTGGTGGACTCGAAGCTAATGTTAGTACGGTTACCCTACCGCTGGCTCTTTTGCTGCCTGAGAGGAACGTACGGGAGCAACTCCGGGGGACCTGGCGGCTCCGCCGTTTGAGTACCACCCACCTCCGCAAACTCCATGATTATTTCAATGGGCTGGCTGTCTTCCAAGTCCATTCAACTTTGCTATTGTGTGTGTGTCCGTGGAGGCTTTGAGTAAGAGGATCGGTATATTTCCAAACGGAATGAAGAATGCTTCTACTTTCTTCCCTTGGCGCTGCTCAACCCTCCCGCTATCTATAAGAACTTCAGAGCCGCCAGACCCGTCCGGATAGCTCCCATGGCTTTTTTCTGAGGATTGAAACAGCCAACGGCACGGTCGTAAGATAGAAGAATGAGATATTCTTGTCCTTGCTTGACCAGCTGCCGTCCTCGATTTCACACGCCATCTGGAAAATCTCGAAAGCCGTCAGACCTCCCGGGACAGCTCCCATGGCTTTTCCCTGAGAATTAAAAGAGCCAATGGCGCAGCAGTCGAAATGAAAAACGAGATATTTCTATACTTACTGGGCTTACTGCTGTCCTCCAATTCAAGCGCCATCTGCAAAATCTTGAAGCCGCCAGACCCTCCGGGGTAGCTCCAATGGGCTTTCTTTGGGGGTCTAAAGAGCCAGCGGCAAGGCGGTAGGATAGAATATTGAAATATTCTTGTGTTTAGTTGGTCCAATGCCGTCCTCAATTTCCGTCGCCATCTACAAAATCTTGAAAGCCGCCAGATCCCTCGGGATAGCTCTCATGCATTTTCTAAAGGTAGCAAAAGGGTCAACGGCAAGATATAAGAGAAATAGTTGAACGGTTTTTTCACATGCTTGACCCGCGCGGCCCTGCTCAATGTCTCGCGTCATTAATGAAAGCTGGGGAGGCCTCGACGATGGATAGGTATTGCTGAATAGTGGAGGAAATAGCAGGCAGATATAGATAAAGGAGATCTCGACTGCTCCTGTAAGAACTAAGCCATTCCGTAATATCCTTGAAGGGACGAGACTTTGAGATTTAATCCCGGAAGTCTTGAGGACAGATAAGATTTGCCGAATAGCGGATGGGGTAGCAAGCAGGTATAGACGAGTAAGATGTTAACTGCTCCTGCAAGAACTGGGCCATTCCATAACATCCTAGAAGGGACGAGACTCTGGGATTACTCCAGGTCTCGATGATAGATAGGTTTTACTGAATAGTGGATGGGATAGCAAGCAGGTATAGACGAATGAAATTCCAACTACTCCTGCAAAAACTGGGTCGTTTCTTGATATCCTAGAAGGAAATAGACTCTTGAGTCACTCCCGGAGGTGTCGACGATGGACAGGTTTTGCAGAACGGCGAATGAAGTAGAAAGAAGGTATAGATGAATGAAACCTCGAGTACTTCCCCAAAAGATGGGCATTACTAAAAAGCTCAGAAGAAGAGAGACATCTGTAGTACTCTTGGAGGCCTCGAAGATGGATGGGGTTTACTGAATAGCAGAGGGAATAGCAAGCAAATATAGGAGCGCGCGGGATCTACGCAAGCACCAATGGACCTTTTGATTTGCGAGAAGTGGCATCGGGCCGTAGCGCGAGAGTAAACAGCATTCGTTCGCTGTCAGGCCATGTCAGGTCTTCGTGTACGAATGGTGCAAGCGATGCTAGGTAGTCATCGGGTAACAGGGCTACAAGGTAGGCTTCGATGTATGGGGCACGAAAGGAGGATCACGCGTCATGTAGCAAGACGGGCCAACACTTCGAAATCATTCAAAACAGAGCCATTGCTATCTCTTGTTCTCGGCATATCCGCAATGCTTCACGAATGATATGCTATCCCAAGACATGCAGACCGTCATGACCCATTATGATTGAACTCCCGACTCCACTTCGTCCTTCATTAACTCGTTTCCGAAATGCCAATTTCGACTCGTTTCTTTCCAGTCGGCTCAAGTATCCCATCGACTCGTGAAAACTGCGATGGCTGCTTCCGCGGCGATCAAGTATTCTCACCGCGCTTCGAACTGCACCAGCCTGGAACACATTGTCAGCACCGTACAACAGCACCTCAAGTGTCCCCTCGACTCACTTGTTGGTCCTCATCTTGTAAAGCACGCGATGGCCGCACTTCTTGCACATGATGATATCGCCTCTCTGCAGTGCAGTCTTCTCGTCGCAGTCGCCACACGCGTAGAGCACGGTCGGGGCATCGATCTTCGTGGCGCTGGAGCTGCCGAAGCCCGGGTTGGTGGCCGAGGGGCCTCCAGGGCCAGTGTAAGGAGTTGAGGACATGGTCGGTGGCGAATGTGTGGGTACGAGGAGAGAAGTGGTCGCTTTGTTGGGGTTTTGGTGGTAAGAAGGCTTCAGATTGTATGCGCGGTAGTTTGTGGTTAGCGTTGGACAGTGGAGCGGAAGATATTCACGGGTTGCGGTTGAAAGAAAGTTGAGTCACGTGGACAGAAGCAAGAGCGGTGTGGTGGGCGGTGGCTGGGGGCAGAAAAGTGGCGGCGGGTTGGAAATCCGCGGACTTCAATTTGACCAGCAAGACTAAGCCAGACAGCGCAGATGATTGTTTCTCGGCGTGGGAACAAGAAAGATATGAGAGCAGAACATCTCCAGTGTTTGCCTCCCCTCGACATACTTGCCGTCTACCCAACATGAGTGCCATACTCTCCGCCGACGACCTGAATGACTTCATCAGCCCTGGCGTCGCGTGCATCAAACCGATAGAGACTCTACCCAAGCAACAACCCGACGATGGAGCTGTAAGTTGACTTCAAGATACTACCCAGCGTGTCTGACAGAATCGCTCCAGAATCCATACGAAGTCACGACAGAAGACAAAGTCGCCGCTGCAAACCCCCCACCCGCGCAAATCTCCTTGACAGACTGCCTCGCGTGCTCTGGATGCGTCACCTCCGCCGAAGCAGTCCTCGTCTCGCTACAATCCCACACCGAAGTCCTGAACACTCTGGACGCCCATCCTTCATTGGACCCGGCACTTTTGGTCTCTCAGACAAATGGCACAGTGAATGGGACGACAGATGGCAATGGACATGGGAACGGCCAAAGAAGTCTTCCGCAAGACGGCAAAATCTTCGTGGCAAGCGTCAGCCCTCAGACCCGCGCAAGCCTTGCTGCTACATATGGCATAACATCACAAGAAGCCGGGAATCAGATATCCCAGCTTTTGTCCGGCCCACAAGGTCTCGCCACCGGTGGCCGCTACGGCAGCAGCTTCACCTGGGTCATCGATACGAACATCTTACGCTCTGCTGCTCTCGTCCTCGCCGCAGACGAAGTCACAAACTCCGCCCTCTCTTCTTCCTCCACCGATGCGATCAAGAAACCCATCCTCACATCGGCATGTCCTGGCTGGATATGCTACGCTGAAAAGACCCACCCACACATCCTCCCCCACCTCTCCCGGTTAAAATCGCCCCAAGCCCTGACAGGCACCCTCATAAAATCAGTCCTCGCCCGTCGCTACGGTATCTCCCCAGATCGGGTCTGGCATTTAGCCGTGATGCCCTGCTTCGACAAAAAGCTCGAAGCCAGCCGCGCCGAATTGACTTCCGCCGCTTGGCTCCCTGATAGCCCCTTAGATTCATTTTCTGCTAATACCCCTATCCGCGACGTCGATTGTGTGATCACCGCCCGCGAACTCGTCAACCTCGCCAACCTCCGCGGAATCTCGTTCCCTGCTCTCCCACGCACGCCTCTTTCCTCGTCCTGTCGCATTCCCTTCCCCGACCCAAAACTCGACCACTTCTTATTCCCCGATTCACAGCGTCATCACCGCGCAGCGCTCACACCCCTGGAAACAGGCCCCAGTGGCGGCTACCTCTGGCATATCCTCCAAACCGCCCGCTCCCGCCACCAAGGCAGTCGTCTCCTTGTTTCACGCGGGCGAAACGCCGACGTTGTGGAGTACAAGCTCATTGGAGAAAAGGAGGAGACATTGATGCGCGCCGCGCGATACTACGGTTTCCGCAACATACAGAATCTGGTCCGCCGGCTGAAACCAGCGCGGAAGAGCAAATTGCCTGGTGCGCGACCTGTTGGTTCCGCGAGGAAGCCGGGCGGCGGGAAAGAAGAACCGGAATACGCGTATGTGGAGGTTATGGCGTGTCCTGGTGGTTGCACGAATGGCGGAGGGCAGATCAAAGTCTCCGATCTGAAGGACGTTGGAGCGAGGGTGGCGGAAGAGGAACAAGGAGAAGGGAAAGGGATTGGGGCCGGGGAGCAGAGGAAGTGGCTGGAGAGAGTTGATGAGGCATACTTCTCGGCGGAAGACTCTTCCGAGAATGAAGAAGAGAATGCGGAGGATGCTATGGAAATCGACGGAGCAGTGCACAATGGAACAAACGGGGCGAACGAGGCGAATGGCGATACAATGGACATCGATCCGCACCCATCTTCCAATGGTACCACCAATGGAGAGTCAGACCTCACAGTTGATGGAATATCCCACGCCCATATCCACGATATGTTGTCTTGCTGGGCACAAATCACTGGCGTCAGTCTAGAAAGGTTAGTTGAAACGAGCTTCCGCGCCGTGGAAAGCGACGTCGGAAAGAAGATGAGTGATGTGGAAAGAGTTGCAGGGTTAGCGAGTACAATTGGCGGAGGATGGTAAGGACTCGGAGGAAGTGTCTGGTCTGTGCTTATATTTTCATTCATTCCCTGGTGCATGGTCAAGGAGTTGGGTAAAGACAAAGACATCAGTATTACGAAAAAACGGAAGAGATACACACCTAGGCACTTTTGGGACAGAACAGGTCATAGGTAGCAATTGATACGTGCTATCCGACAAATGGTGTGCCTGTGCTGTCTTCTCATCCCCTTTTTTAACACAGATATTCAAGCGCGCGCTGACTTCCGCTTCGAGCGTTCCAGCCAAACATGTTGCCTGCCATGTTGGGGTTAACGAGTCTATTGCCAGTCGCCTTGAGTGAGGCGAAATCGAATCAATGAGGGCAAGCTCAAGGAGTATTTTGCGGCGTCCCGTGAGGCGTGATATCGGGCGAGCAGTACAAGTGGACCCGCTGCGTGATATCGGTCGGTTTATATGGCTTGGGAACGACATCGTCCTGGCGGAACAAAGAGACATCAGCACCGAGTCCACAAGCTCAAGCGGGGAAGACGAAAAATGAAGTAAAGGACAGAAGAGAACGACACTGAAAGACAAGGTATGCAACAACGAAACCTCTCTGCAAAACATACAAACCCCAGCATCCTCGCCTCGTTCACCTGCTCCTTGCGCGCATTCCCCGTAACAGCAATAACGGGTATGTCGGCCGCCAGAAGCCCATCTCGCTGCCATTGCCGGATCCGCCGAATGGTCTCGCGCCCGTCCATGCGTGGCATCTCAATGTCGGAGAGCACTATGTCAACCTTGAGGGTGTTGCTTTGCGTGGGAGAGCTGGAGTGGGAGTGGCTGGGTGAGGGAGAGTGGGATGGAATGAGAGCCGTGGACTCGGCAGCGCTCGGGGTCTGGGTATTTTGACTTGAACCACTGCTGCCGGGGCCGTCGAGTTCTGCGCTGGGAGGAGGGGTGACATTGGCATCAAAACTGGCGTCGATGCGTTTCCCAGAGTCACCTCCTTCGGCTGTCGACTCGACGGTACCCAGCCACCACGTGGAACCTCGGAGAATTTCGAGTGCCTCAACTCCGTCATTCGCGACCGTGGTAATATAACCGTGTTGTTGAAGCAGCTTGACAAGCACTTTCTGGTTGAGCAGGTTGTCTTCGACAACGAGGACAGAGCCTCTAATTTGTTGCGCATGAGATGGAGTTGATCCTCTGTAGGACACGGAACGCGACAACGGGGTTCGGAGCACAGCTGGAGAAGATGGCGTCGAACTTGACAATTTCGGCCGCCGTGGGAACGGCTTGGGACTGCGGAGCAGAGCTGAGAGCGTATCTGTTTGTGCCTGTACTTGCGCCTGCGTTGGAGTCAGGGGATCGGGAGGACTAAGCCGTCGGCTGGGGGGTTTTTGCTGCCCAATAGATTCCACAGCGTTTGATTCAGACCCCGCTAGGAACGTTTCAGGAGTAGTCCCTTGAGACAAAGATAGTGGAGGTTTTCGGCCTTTAACGTAAAAGTCGAAAGTACTGCCTGTACCGGACGTGGACGAGAGGCCAAAGGCGCCACCGTGGAGTTCGGCCATTTCGCGGGAGACACAAAGGGCGAGGCTGAAGTTGCCAAAGGTTGTGTGTGTCCGGGGAGACCCGTGGGTGAGCTGATCGAGAAGGGCGTTCACGTCCTCAGGACTGATACCGGCACCCGTGTCAACGATAGTGTAGCCGATGAAGAGAATCTCGCCGTTTCCCCATTCATGCCTTTGGGTTGGGTCGCGCTTCGAGCGACCTGGTGGGATGTAGTGCATGCCATCGATTCGAAGGGGGTCGGGTGTATGCGGCGAAACACGTATTTTGATTTGGAGATCTTTCTTGAAAGAGTCTTTTGCGAATCTAAGTGCATTTGCGATCAAGTTGATCAGAATCTGAACCACTCGGGTGCCGTCCATTAATACAGGTCCACTGGCAAGATAATCCGCGCCCTGGACAGTTACTTGAATTTTGCCCGAGCGTATTTCTGCGTCAAACACTTTCAAGGCCTCTCCCACAGTGCCCACAGGACTTACTTCCTGTGGAACCACCGCCAGGAGTTCGGAGTCGATCTTCGTAAACGTGAGAACATCGTCCAGGATGCGTTTCTGGTGGTTTGCGCAGTGTAAAATGGTTCTCGAAGCTTCAATGCAGTCCTGGAGAGTCTTTTCCGATCCCACAATGGCGGGTTTTTTCGAAAGAATCTCGACCAACTCGGAGGAGCAAAACATGATCGCATTTAACGGATTCCTCATCTCATGACTTGTGATGTCCATGAAGTTCTCTTGCTGACGTTTCATTTCGAGTACCTCCGCGAGCCTCCGCCCCTTCATCTCTTCTTCCATCTTTTGATGGTCAATGTCCGTCATGCACCCCAGCACTGTGACCTGGTGACCCTCAATTGAAGTATCGCTGTATGCCGAAACCAAAACCCAGCGCCAATCTGGCGAAGCTAGGGATACCGGATCAGGAGCTGGCCAAGGTTGGCGCTTCAGTCGGCATTCGAAGGTCTCGGGCCCGCGCTGTGCTGCTAATCGGTCCCAGTGTTGACGTACTCGCGATATGTCCAATGGATGAACCACTCGCTCCCAAGACATTGGACGTTGATCTCCTTTGGCATGGCCACTGATATCGTACCACGCGTCGTTGCAGAAGATGATACTCCCATCCGTGGCCGAAAGAATGAAGATGCCCACAGGCGCAGACTCAACGAACCGTCTAAAGCGGAGCTCCACCTCTTTCACTTCGTTAGTTCGTAGTTGTAACTCCAGCGACAGCATCCTTTCGTTGTAAGCAGCGCGGTCAGCTATACGAGCCTTTTCTTCTTCGAACAGCTTCACCGAAGACAAAGAGCGGCCGATTTGGCGAGACAAGAGCTGGATGAATACCCGATATTCATCGTCAAAAGTCCGAAGAGGATTAACTCCGATAAGGAGGAAGGTAGATGTGTTGTCCTCTCTGGAGACTGCAAGAGGACAGACAACGATGTTCCGGCAGGATTGTATTACTTCGCTGTCGGGGAGCATGTGGAAAAGTCTGTCGGCTGCTGAGTCTGGCTCGCGCAGCAGCAAGATCGGCTCTTGCTGTTCCAGAGCCGATCGAAATGTCGAAGAGAACTCCCGGCTGTGGTCTTCGAGTGAGAAAAGCAATCTCGACGTTGCTACATCCGAGGATTGTCTAACCAAGGTTCCTTGGAAGTCCAGGAAATGCAATGATAGTGGGTCTCCAGTCCGGGACGCGGAAGCGTTCATATACCTGTCGTGGGCATGATGCAGGAGTGCAAACGGGACATCTTTGTGCTGTCCGTCGCATGAGAGCAATAAATTTTCCCAGAACTCGGCAACGGTCAAGGAAGGAGCGAGTCTTTCTCCCACATCTAATAGCAGACGCATTCTTCTCTCTGATACAACCTGTTTCGTAGTCTCGAGACAATTCTCGAATATCCCAAGAACAGCACCGCTTTCCTGGTCAAATATCGGACTGAAAGTAAGGGTTATGTAGAACTCTTCAGGGACGCCTCTTCGAGGCAAGTGAAACTCGAAATCGTCAATTTTTGCGGATTGTCCATATAGTCGGACTGTCTTGAGTACAGAATCGAGCAAGACCATGGTGTCAGAAGCGACCTCATACAGACTTCCGGCGAAAAGGCGGCAATGAGTCGAGCCCACGATTTCTTTCGCGGCCTGGTTATAGACAACTGTCAAGTCGTCCCCCCAGAGAACGGCTGCTGGGTGTGGGTTGGCCAGTACGAGCTCAACTGCATGTCGAAGCTTTGCAGGCCATGAGTTCAGAGGACCGAGGGGAGTAGACGACCAGTCAAACTCGTAAACAAAGCGAACGTGCTCAGTCAAAGGCAGACCGACGCCTCCGAATCTGGGTCCGGCTGCAGATGGGCGGGATTGGGAAGAGAAGCCTTCCTCGCTGGGTTCACCAAAGATAGACTCGGCTACTGAAGGCTGCGTACCAGCGAAATCCGACGGCGGGCTCGGCGGGACGCCAACGTCTGGGGTGTCCGGTACTCGATCGCAGGCTCTGAGTAGCCGATATCTGCCCGCCAGAGTTCCCGATGTCCACCACATCCCTTCGAACGCTTGCAAGAGCGTGGATTCGCTTTCTCCCGTGTCGTCTACTCCAGCGATGATCCAGGTTTTGAAAATGGCACCGTAGCTGTTCTCATCGTATTCTTCCGCCTCGAGCATCGTATCAATGAGTTGGCGAAGATCTGCTGCTCGGATGAGCGCATCATTGCACCATGCTAGGGTCGGTCTGTAGTCTCCTATTGGACTCCGGCCACGCAAGTCGACAATGAAAGCTGGTCTCCAATCCTGTTTGATGTAGCGAAGAAGGGAGATGTCAAACAGCTTTGCGGGCAGCCCGGACTCTTCGGGAACATGGGCGACGTCTGACATCAGACATGAAATGTCGAAAGAGCAGAGGGCAGGGTCGAGGTGGCACAAGGCATGTAGGAATGAAAAATGTTCGAAGGGACAGAAAAGAGAAAGTATCTTGCAATGATCGAGCTTGAGGAAGTAAAGGCAGGGCTAGGTGCGAAATTGCGAGATTGGAGATGGAGTTGGTAGAAAGAGGAAGTGAAAGAGGAAGTGAAAGAGGAAGTGAAAGAGGAAAAGTACCGGGTTCATCACCAGCGGGAGCCGATCACAGAGCGTCGACACATATTGAAGATTCTGTCCAGGGTGGATTGGAAGATGCGATCTAGTGCGGAAAGCATAGATGATGAATCGTATGACGGGTTGCTTGTCGCTCTGGCCACGGTAGGGAGCGAAGACTTTTGAAGGCTGCAGGCGCGGACAGGAGACAGGCTCATCTGCGATCGAAAGCATCTCCGAATTTTGAGCGAGATGCACAAATCGGCCTAGACAGAATCCAAGTGGAGGTATCTGATCATTCAGATGCAAATTCCGTGAATGGACTCCGAACCTACATTAGACGAACGAAGGGGAATGACGAAGCAACTCGCAGACTCCACAGGCGCGTTCAAAGATGGATTCTGTTCTTTTCTGATGTTATTGTAATAGAGATTATTGTAGCTGCCGCTTTGATGTGGTGGTGGATCTTGAGAGTGCGAAGCATTGCGGAGGACGGGGGACAGAGGACGGGGGACAGAGGACGGGGGAAACAGACGAAGTTGGTTATTTCGCGCGCGGAAGACATTACTCTCTGGTACTCGTACATTTAAGGGCAACGTAGGCACCTGCTCCAGCCTGTTATCAAGCTGTGCAGGCATTTGAAATTGTTGATGGAAATGTTGAGCCGACGGGGGTAATGATGGCGGGTGAGGGCTGTCAGTGTCGAGGGTCGATGAGATGAAGAAGTTCAAAACCACGCTAAAACCCTTCGAGTAGGCGGTGAGAGATCGGACTGGGGCTCTCAAACTAGGTAACCTCTACTCCAGTGCAATTCACAGTGCACAGTGTCCTTCCACCATCACATCACATCGCCATGGTTTGTAAATTCAAAGCCATCCCAGACTGGCAAATAATAACCCGTGACAGGCTCAATCAATACAGTCAAGTTCTGGACACGATGACATGATTGTATGTTCTTCCCCTTGTTGCGACGTAAACACTCTCCCTCCCTCGAGCCTCACGTTGCAATTGGGAGACGAGTTCGACCCTGCTGACAGCTCTACCTATGCAGCACGACGCTGTACTCGACTACTATGGACGAAAGCTGGCGACGTGCTCCTCGGACAAGACGGTCAAGATATTCGAGGTGGAGAATGACACGCACAGGTTAACAGACACACTGAAAGGGTGAGCACACATCGCATCTCATGCAGCCCACAGGATCATTTCTTCGGTGTGAAAGACTTTTCCTGACAGCCAAACGCAGACACGAAGGTGCCGTCTGGTGCGTCGCTTGGGCACATCCAAAGTACGGCTCCATCCTCGCCTCCGCCTCCTACGACGGCAAAGTCCTCATTTGGCGCTCCCAGTCCACCAACTCTGCGCCCTCGTCATGGCAAAAGATCTACGACTTTGCTCTCCACACCGCCTCCGTCAACCTCGTTGCCTGGGCACCCCACGAAGTCGGCTGCCTACTGGCATGTGCAAGTAGTGACGGAAGCGTCAGCGTGCTCGAGTTCAAGGACAACAGCTGGGATCATGTCATCTTCCCGGCCCACGGAATCGGTGTCAATGCCGTCAGTTGGGCGCCGGTGGTCGGGCAACCGCAAGGGTCGCGGAGATTCGTAACAGGAGGAAGCGACTGCGCTGTCAATATCTGGGAGTGGAGGTACGGAAGCCAAACCTGTGGTGCTTGACACACGCCCGGATGCTAATTGCTTCGCTAGTCCTGAAACTAGGTCCTACAACAAGGCCACCACTCTGCCTGGCCACACCGACTGGGTGCGCGATGTCGCGTGGTCTCCGAGCGTCCTCCCCAAAGCATATATTGCATCCGCATCGCAAGACAAGACTGTGCGCATTTGGACAAGCCCCAGCGCTGGCGGCGAGTGGTCCAGCACCACACTCAATTTTGACGCAGTTGCCTGGCGCGTCTCATGGTCGCTGAATGGCAACGTACTTGCTGTCAGTACTGGTGAAAACAAGGTGTTCATTTACAAGGAGAGGCTTAAGGGAGGCTGGGTGCTGGTCAAGACGATCGAGGAATGAAGCAAAAGGACAGGAGTAATGCCGCTGGGAGGCTATGCGAAGTAAGTTAGCCTGACAGGGATGAAGTCCCGCGGAGTCTATCTGCTCTTCGGGCAACCCATAGGACAGCGGCTATGATCACCAAAGAGCAAGCGACATGTCTATCTTAGCGAATAAATCCTCCTTCGAGCGGATCTTGAAGCTGGGCAAACGGTTGATCCGTAGACTTACCGCCGTCATATTATTTCTACATGAGGGAGGTCGACGTCTGTCCTCCGTCAGGTCACCTTCTAAATTCCGAGAATACCACAGATCCTTTCCTCCAGCTGGGACATCAACCGTTTGCTTTTTTCTCTCTCTCTCTCCATTTGTTAATCTTCTCAGTCAGTTACTACCAAAGCTAGAGTGTGTCTGGTGGCAGCAAATGCTGCCTGCATTGTTTCATTGCCGTCTTGACAGGCTTCGACATCATTCTCTGACTTGACGTGTCTCGAGGGTCTTCTTCTGACGGGGTTACAACGGCGAGCTATCAATCAGGCACCGACACGGCAGTGCTTGTGCCAATGTTACCGTAGAAGACCTCTGGGGTTCTCTTGTGGACAGACTAACTTGAAAGGCTAATTGCATATAGACCATGAAACTTCGATCCTCTTCAGCTTTTCCATCAAGACTTAATTTTGGATGCCAGCTTCCGCGAGCTTGGACAGATCAACCTCCACCTTCATCATTCCGGCGTGGCTGTGTCCTTCTCCGGACTCCATATCAGCGCTGTCGGCCATGCCAGCTTGGTGGCCAGCATTGGACTCGGTGTTGCCCATGCCTGGCATAGAGCTCATACTGGAGGCTCCGGTGCTTGCAGATGCGGACATGCCGGCACTTGAGCTGTCGTTTCGGGCAGCACCGCCGCTGATGGCGGAAACACTGAGAGTGTTCAAGCTTGCAGAAACAGCAGACCACCCTTCGGTGGTGAAGCCATTCTGGAAGTACTGTGCAAACTGCTGCTCGCCGCGAAGGGTCCACCTCCACCAGTTGGCGCCGCTGATACCGAAAGAACCTCCGTTCCTCTGGCAGTACGTGCCAAAATGTCCGACATCAAGGTTGCCCTTCCACCTGGGCAGAGAAGCCGGAAGGATTTTCCAGTCAGCCTCGCCCTATATGGATTCTGTCAGCAGCGAACGACTCCATTTTCACCACAACGCGTATCTGCACTCACCTGATTGTAGGCAATGTCGCTAGGTCCTCCCAGGAAGTATGCGACGGGTGATTTGAAGGCCTGAGGGAATCGCTTCTGGCCTTCTTGGAGAGCACCAGAATTAAAGATTCCTATCGACTTGACGGCAGGGTTGGAAGCGGTCTCGTAGGCCTCAAGACCGCCACAAGACTGGCCAGCTACTCCGAGCCTGGAGGCATCTACTTGGGCGTACTTCCCCTTTCCGGCATTCTGGGTGATCCAGTTGATCGACTGCGTATTCCATTGAGCAGTCTCCTGCCCAGTGGCCAACAGACCTCCAGTAGGCTCAGGTTCACCGTTGGCGATGACCATAATGCCATGCGACGCCCACTCGACCAACATGTTGATGAACATGGTGCCTTTGGGAAAGCAAGCTCCATTTCCCCACACCACGACTGGCATCTTCAAATCCGCCGGTGGGGAGGTCGGCATATAGATGGTATGCCTTGGCAGGGTAGCATCGGTGGTGAAATAGGCCTTGTAAGGCCCAGATCCACCAGTTCCGTCCGTCGACCGATACTTTGCTTCGTCGTCAGGCTTTTCGCATTCGTTTACTCAGGCCTGCATTCCACCACTCACCTTCGCGACACCGCCGAGGCCATTGATACCTCCGAGAATGTCCCTCTGGCAGCCACCTTGCGCGGCCTGGGCGCTGACGGAGGATGCTAGTGCAAACGCGCCAAGAGTGATAGAAAGGAACTTCATTGTCGTTCTCTAAACGAATTGCTGCGAAAGAGTGAATGGACGACGAACAGTCAAAAGATGGTGCCGCGCTGTCAAAGATATGAACAAACAAGCCCACGGTATGATTCCCTCAAACGGCGAAGTCAGATGAAGGATACAGACGTCAATTCTATATATGAAACGGGCTAGGTGGAAGCTGCCGAGGACACTCTTATTGCGGTTTGACCCATTTTCATTTTTTCTTACTCCGCAGCAAGTCTCTCATCCAGCATTCGATCGAACGAAATCGCAAATTGAGAACTACCGCTCTCGTTTTCCATTGGATGCTGTAGGAGCTTGGGAGACATGGTTCCGGGTAGATGAGCAGCTCGTCATCCTGTCGACCGCCAGGATCATTGACGCCGAGGCTGCTATATTACTTGTGCCTCTGACCTCCCCGCGATGATCTGGGTCAGGGTGAAGTTGTTCCGTACGTGCCCTTTCGAATGGTCCCATCCAGAAAGCGTACTTGGAATGGAGCTTCCCACTTCGCCGATGGCCTTTTGAGGGTCGAGCAGTCGAGGTCAGACAAGCTGAACTCCCACCGGAAGACCGCACAGATATTTTCGCCTTCCAGCTCTAGGAGCTGCTGTTCGCGGTTCCTCTTTCTACCTGTTGGCCGTTTTCCCCTGATGAGTGCGCTTCGATTTGAACGTCAAAAGCGGGAAAAACGTGCTGTCGCTCGTCGTACTGCAACACCATCGATTGCAGATACGATAGCGGGAGATCAATGCCAAATTTCTGCTCTGTCCAAGCAGCAATTTGAGTTCCGCTGGGCAGCGGGTAGTGGTCGTAGTCTGACGAGCAGATTCTCCATCAATGCCGAGTCAATTTTTTGGCAGTCTCGTCTGCCGTTCTCAGCTGTCTTGCTCATCGATTCTGAATGCCGTATTCAATCGCACGTTGGCCAAATTTGCGCCGTCACATTTGATCCCCGCAACGACAAGCCCTCTATCCGCGCTCTGATTGCTTATCTTCGTCACAACAACAACATCCTTCGTTCTTTGGCTTGCAGGCCATTGAAGAGGCTTTCAGACAAATCTTCTCAAACTCACTACCATCGGAGAAACCCATGCGACAGAGGGCGAGCGAAAGATTTCAGCTGATACCGAATCAAGTCTACTCCGTCCCCCATTAGCAAGTACTTCCACCCCAGTCAAGCTAATTTTCACCCATATTGCGCCTGGCTGCTTCGAAGTAGGACAACTAGGATATGTCACATCATCTGCAGGTGCAGCGTCGACACGTGGTAGGTCGGGGTCCCTCGATTACTATCTAGCCGATTTCTAACACCTAAATTTTTGGCAGTTCATGTCCTCCAGCAGAAAACGGATGCCTTCGATCCGTACCACGTCGAGAGGCGCGAAATCTGCCAGATTCCATGCGTTCTAGAATCCCGTCTCCGCCAAGCAAACAATCGGCCAAATTGATCTCCGGAAATGGTGTTTCGTCTACTTTTGGATGAATTTTCTCTCTGTGGTCCTCGAGTCAGGCAGAACTGCTTATGCTATTGCGCTGTTTCAAACGTCGACAGTTGAACCTCAGACAGATTGGAAGGTATACAGAAGCTGGAGGAAACCAATGGCACCACAGCAGGCCAGGGGCATGCTCGTCAAGGTGAAACGCAACATCCTTCTCTTCGAGCACGGTTCTACTTTGCGGCCCTGCTCTCCGGAACGTGCCAATTGGCTTCGCAGAGCTGTCCTCAAACAATAAACTCGCCCAGTTCCTTTGCCACTGTTCATTCTTCTGCCTCTCGTTCTCTTCATTAGCGAATGCGAGTTAGGACCAGGCTGACGAACGATTACCCCTTGATCAGTGGCAGGATTGGAAAAAAGAAGTTGCTCATCTTTTCGCACCCTAACGTAGCTAAAAATGCCCGCGAAAAGACCACATAGGAAATCCAGGAATGGGTGCCGAACCTGCCGGTTAAGAAGAGTCAAGGTACGTACAGATCCCTACCTACCTGGTCTGTACCTAGAGTAAGCGAGGTGCGAATGCCGCTCTACCACCACATGCTTATACAGTTTGCATCCAGTGTGATGAAGTCCATCCGCGATGTGGACCGTGTACAAACCACTCCGTCTTCTGCTTCTACGACCGCGCTGAAGTTATCCCTCGTGGCCGCTCCACCTCTGCCATCGCCCAGCTCCACTCCCCCGATGACATTGTCACTCCTCCGCCATGGTTCGGCCACCCCCCAGACCGTCGCAAGCTCGAGCTCCAGCTCATGAACACCTTTACCTACATGCACATGATCAAGAAGCGCAGTTCCGACCCACGCGTCCAGAACGTTTGGGCACATGAAGTCCCGCAGATGGCCATCGACTGCGACTACCTCATGAGCGCCCTCCTCTCCGCCGCCGCCCTTAACATTCACATTCACAACCCACATGAGCCGCGAATGCGATGCGCCGCACACGACTACTTCGGCCTCGCGGTATGTAGTCTGAGGCCACAGCTGGCGCAAATCAACTCCTCAAATGCCGTCCTCGTCTTCGCAGCATCCTGCCTCATCGCCTTCCAGACTTCCGCACAGTGGATGGATCCGTGCGAGAAAGACCACAGACCGTATCAACTGCCCGTCCAGTGGCTGCAGATGGAGCAAGGCATGGGTCGGGTCGCGAGAACAGCAGGATCACTCATACTTTTGAGTGGCATGAAGGGTCTGGTACATTCTGTTCCCGCCGGCGCCAGAGGTCTCAGTCCTTCCACCACTACACCTGAACCCGACCGAAAATTAACAATGTTCACCGACTTCGCGGCCGCCGTTGCCGCCAGTAATCCCAGCGACGAGGAAGAGAGAGCGTTGACAGACACTTTTCACAAAATCACCCGCATTTATCGGGGTATGCGGGATGGCGACTCGCTCATTTTTATCCGTGGTCGCATCCTCATCTTTGCGCCCAGCCTGCAGCAAAAATTCATCGAGATGCTCGAGATGAACGATCCGCGGGCGATAATACTGTTGGCGTATTTCTTTGCTGCGATGAAGCCGCTGGAGGAAGACTGGTGGACGAGAGGGCGCGCCGAGTATGAGGTTAGAGGTATTGCGACTTTACTTGCTGCAACAGGGCCCGAGTGGAGGAGATTTGTTGAGTGGCCTTTGCAATGGATTGAATATGTCGGGGAGAAGGGCGGAGACTGTGATTTTGGCATGATTCAATAACGATCCTCGGCAGACGGAATTGAGGTTGTGAGATCAGGAATACCATTGACGCTCTAATGTATGTGTCTCAAACTCAAAGCTACGACAATTTCAAACAGCAGGTGATGGAACGCATTTTCCAATTCGCGCTCAAGATCATACCTCGCACATTTCGGAATGGTGTTGAATTGATTTTACTACTATCGCCGACTTGTCCAAACATCCGTTCTCCAGAGCAAGTCTGGTCCCAACCGAAGTGCTAATCTTTCAAGTCTCTCCGGATGAACATTAACGTGCAACCTTTTGCCGACAACTTCGCTTCTTCCAGAGAAGCAAAATCACTTACCGCACTCGGATCGCTTCCTTTCCCCCTTACACTTGTTACACAAACACTTATCCATCCACCCTCTCAACTGGCTCGCCCTCTGCTCCACGGTCGTATCCTCCAACACAGCGATATAGCTAATCTCAATCTCCTCGCCAATCTCAATATCTTTCTCTGCCCATACCTTGATCGTACTATTCTCATGCGAAGTCTCCCACGCAGCATTCGGGTCGCACGAATGGTTAAACCGTGACGTCTCCTCAAAGATTCCGACATCCTGCGCAGCACTTCTCAGCCCCCTACCTCCGGGTACCGGAATAATGAAGCAGTTCGACTCGATCTTGACCATCATGTCAATGAATGCAGGATCGTAGAGCGGGTGTGTAGGCGGCACAACCTTTTTCCACTCCGTGAGTTGGTACGGCGCATGCGATAACGACAATATTCCGCGCCGTGCGGCGTTGCTAAGACCGTTGACGTTTACGGAAAGCGCCCTCAGCTTCGTATGGATGAGGTTAGTAGAGTCAAAGTCACGGGCGACGAATATGGCGCGCTCGACCATAAGTTCGGTTCCAGAGCGAATCTTACGTTTTGCGACTATGCCTTTACCTTTTCCAGGGATGTTTTTGGCTGCGTATGGCTTCCTCTGGGTTCTGTTGGCGGGAGTAGTGGGAGTTATAAGAACAGGGGGAAATCGGGATCGAGAGCATGTTTGCTTCCTACCTTTGGGAGAAGACTTGCCAGCCATTTCGTTAGAGTTTCTTCGGATTGAGGATGTTTGTATACAGGTTCTTCTCTTCTCTCGATACGAGTGCGTTTGGAGGGTTTTGATTAGCAATGGCAATAGCTCGGATGTAGTCCCAGTTACAATTCTAAATGATGAATGATGTTATATCTCTGGAAAGACGGGGACACGATATTCTATTGAAGGGTAGTGTCAAGGCTTCAAGGTGAAGGTTTTGAAAGCGCCAGAAAAAGGACTTTATTGTAAAGCTGAGGAGCAGAAGGGACCAGAGGTCCGGCGAAGCTACATACAACATACAAAAGGGGGCTGACTAAGGTGCACTAGCCACACAGGTAGATCACGAGACCAGCCACAGGCTGGGATCCTCACAGTTAGGGATCTAAAAGGGCCATCAGGAGACAAGAGAAGGTCAAACAAAGAATTGGAACGGGACGGGACGTCAAAATACACAAAGAAACCAAGACTCGACAAAAACAATGGACAAAGGGAACGGAGAAGTCAGGGGCGGGCCTCTTTCAAGGGAAGACATAGTCCCTTGTTTGAGCCATTGCCATGAAAGAAACAACAGCAATGGAGCATCAACGCAGTAGCGTCGAGGTATACCTTTGTCGAGGTCTTCTGGGTTACAACAACCATGAGCTAGATAAAGATAACCTGTAGATAGGTGCTGTCCATAGATTGGGGTTAGCTATGTTCGAACAATGTTTCATGAAGCGGAACTCGAACATGTCGACAAACTTCTATTACGGCATGGTAAGTCTATACCCCATGAAATCGAAGGCGTAGTTACAATATATAGCTCGTTAATCGTGTTGAATTGCTCTTGCGTATCGGATGGCATCAGTCTTCAACAACATTCATGACAGCGATACCTGTAACTTGGGTTAGAATCGCATCCAAGTCAAACACTGGCTTCTCCATACCCATGACAGTACTGGCTTCTCCGGATGCGGCCTCCATGGGCATCCACTTGCCAACGTCGTAGCTGGCTTCGATGTGGAATGTATCGCCCCTTTTGAAAATCCCAAAGGAAGCACACCCCGACATGGTGGCAATGTGCGGCATGTTGGGATCCATCTCATCTCTCCTGATCTTCTCATGCCCTCGGTGTGCGGATTCAGCTTCTGTCGATTCACCATGGGCGGCGCCCGGCTCCATCGGCTTTGCAGCGCCACCGTTCGTCATGCCATAAGTGGCTTTGGAGTCACAGACCAACTGGCTGTTCTTGAACATCTTGACTTCTGTTCCACCGTCGTGCAAATGACCGGCTGTGGAAATTAGCAGGTTCCTTCTTATCGAGAGCTTTTCTTCACTCACCAGCGGCGAGCATGCGGCCTGAAAATGGCGCAGTCCAACCGGAAGACGAAAACGTGGATGCTGGTTGACCTTTGGGGAGTTTCACGTTCGAATTCCCGCAACCGGTCACATCCAGCCAGAGCGCAGTAGCGGTTTCCACATCGCGCCTCCGAGGCCCTGGCAGGAACTCAAAGTCGAGAGTGAAATAAACTTCCTGCGGTTGTGGGTTGAGGTTCATCAGCTCCAGCTGCATTGCCAGAGAGTCCCCTTTGTTGATTTGGAAGGCAGAAGACGGCGTTTTATAGGTCATGTCTGTAAAGCTCTACATGATGTCAGCACGGCAGTAACGTTCATTTTGGAGGGCACGTTACCGCAGCAGTGCGCTCATTGCCCGAAGAGAAGATGCGTTGTCCGAACGTTGTCCAGTTGGCGTCGTTGGCGCAAACAGTATCTTGACGACCGGGTCCTTGGGCAAGGAGGAGGACATGGTGCAGCCAAGCTCCTGTTCCTGTAGTAGCTTGAGTTCCGTCCGCATATTCCAGCCCAGCTTGAAGCATCGTAAGGCCACACTCTTCGCATGGCGTAGACATGTTCGTCGCGGTCAGCGAGACCATCCCCTTTTCGCCGCTCATGCCGGCAATAGACGCACTGAAAGGATCGAAAGCTTCACTGGTCGCATTCGACGAGGGCATCTTGTACGGTCCATATCGAAGTTTGACGCGCTTCGACTCTGGTAACCGGGTCCGGACCTTCAAGTTCTGGAGTGGCGGCGCAATGCCATTCGGAGTGATGACATCTACGATTGTTCAGTTGAAGTTGGTCCGAGCGCGATGTGGTTCTGAATACTTACTCCCGTTTGCAAGATAGCCCAGCAGAAAACCATATCCAGACAAGGCGTTTAAAAGATCCGGCAACACAGCGGCGCTCGCACCCAGCACGAAAGTCGTCGAAAGTAAAACTTTCATGCTGACCCAGATGACTTCACGGTTCGTCCTGAGACATTTGCAGCCTTCAAACAGACCTTAAGGGATGAAATATTCCACCCATGTCGATATAGCCAGATCCAAGATGCCTCAATTGGGCAGCGCTTGGGCGAGGAGTTCGTCTCGGTTAAAGTAGGCTCAATTAACGTGAAGGCACAAGAATATACCAGGCGCATTCAACACAGGTCAACGAACCACACAGATCATGCCAAATTCGGCAGCCAAGTTATCTGCGACATGGCACCAGGGCATAGCTGTTCGTGTTCCTGGGAGACGACGTTCCTGATCGGCGCGGTCAAAACGGGCACTTCCCTGCAGTTATCACATCGTCCGGAAAAGCCTAGCGGTATAAGGTAGAAAATAGCATGTACACCTACCAAGTAGGCAAAGAAAAAGAATTGCCTTGCGACCCTGCTGCTCATTCCGGCTGTATTAATGTGAAGTGTATCGACGAAAAGAAGGAGACTTCAAGATATCAATCAAATGATGCCCGTCGACTAGCTCGGAGGTCTTGTGATATTTAACGGGCCATAGTGGGGAACGGAATGTGGAGAAGCTTCCTGGAGGAACAATTTGAACATTGCTTCCAGGGGTAGACTCTGCAGTTCAAGGAAACAATGTTCAAGCGCAGCAGCATGACCCGGCATCTGTAGACTATATCAAGACGGTTACCTTCAGCTTGTGGATTCATGACTGTGGCGTCATCGACTGGGGTGTCATAGAACTGCGATCCATTTGAACACTGACTGAGAATGCGCCTTGGAGCCTTGTAAGCGAAGTGGTGACTGATATAACTGATGGAAGAAAGGAATCGAAAGCAATCAGAGGATCGTGTTTCTTCCTCGTGGGGGTCAGGCATTTCGCCGACACGCCAAAGTATTGCAGCGAAGCTTGCTGTTCTGGCGCGCATTCGCCGTTCCCTACCTTATCTTCTTCCCAAGCGCTTGTTCCCGGTCCGCACATTGCGGCCTCGAAGTCAGGAGCATTTTCCATGTGCAACCCGCGAACAAAACGAGTTTGATGATTTGGCCAGGGTAAAAAGATGTTCACTCTATCACTTTGGCACATCGGTTCGGCAGGACCGGGTTAAAGTGAACACGAGGCCGAGGCGGAGCTTTCAACAAGTCGGATGTCCCGTCTTGGATATGTACCTACGTTTTGTGGTCCGCTAGAGTCAAGATACGAGCAATATCCAGCAGGTGTGCTTGCTCTTTCGCAGATGGCATCAACGATAGCGATGCCTTGATGAAACAAACACCTCGGCGGCAGAGTACTCTGCGCAGCTCGTACTGCAGATATGATAGATTGGAGTGACACGCAGCATTTATGAAGTTGGGCTCGTAAAGACCCCAAGGTTCTGCTCGACGGGGAGAAATCGGAGCGTAGGAAAGAGGCAGTCAAGCTGGTTAACTTTGACGGAGTGAAGTGGAGTAGAAGAAGTCAAACCTCAGAAGCTGTTGCTGTTGCTGTTGGCACGGGAGGAATGCCCCGCCCGACGTGCCGAGCGGACGTCCACCAAGCCCGGGTCTGGAGAAGCCGGAGCGGACGAAGCGAAATCACCGACACCGGCGACCCCTATTCGTGTCCCTCCGTTCCGAACTTGGGTTCTTGCATTGAATCCGAACTCGAACTCCACGACGGTGAAATTGTCTGCTCTCTTTTCCGCTACCAGGTGGCCTCCATTGAGGCGGGATGAGCGTGCTTTTGCTACCTTCAAGGGCTGCCAAATCAGAGTTGCGAGATCGTTGATTTCCAATCCCCGGAGGAAACGCGGTCTTCTCGAACCTCTACAAAACTCCTCCCACCAAAACTCCGTACTCGCAAACATAGAACAACCCACCGAAAAGAGAAGTGGATTTCAAGCGATACCTTGTCGGCATCGATCCGAACCTCAATTTCCTGGTCGTAGCAGAACAGTCAGCACACCTGTGACTCCCTTTGTTCGCCGAGTTGACGACTGTCTCCATAATTTCAATAATCATCGGCAGATAGGGCAACATGGACAATTCAGACAAGACAATCGTGCTGGTCACGGGAGCCAATCGAGGTATCTGCCCTTTCTCCCAAGTTCTGTCCGATTTGTCACTAACCACTCCCAGGGATCGGATTTGCTCTTGTCCAAACCTACCTGACGCGACCAAACCACATCGTTGTCGCTGCAGTCCGCAGTCCAGGCACATTCAAAGCCCTCGAAGCGCTCCCCAGGCTCACAACTACTAGCCTTCTCCCGGCTACAATCGACAGCTCGGATCACACGTCGGCAGGGAAAGCCCTTGACACTCTCAAGTCCACCTACGGTATCTCACACCTATCGGTCGTCATCGCCAACGCCGGAATCTCCAAGATTTACCCCACAGCGGCATCCGTCCAGCTCGACGACATTCGCGAACATCTCGAAGTAAATACATTTGGCCCGGTCATCCTCTTTCAGGCGTGCCTCCCTCTTCTCCTGCCCGGTTCCAAGTTCGTTGCGATATCATCTATCGCCGGCTCGATTGGAATCATGGGGCCCGGAGCAGCACCCAACTCAGCGTATGGTCCTTCCAAAGCCGCACTGAATTATTTGATGCGCAAAATGCACCACGAGAACGGGGAATTGGTTGTGTTTCCCATAGATCCTGGGTGGGTGCAGACGGAGATGGGGAACACAGCTGCGCAGAAGTGGGGCGTAGAGAGTGCCCCAACCACAATTGAGGAGAGTGCGGGGGGTATCATCAAAGTCATTGATGATGCGACAAGGGAAAATTCCGGGGGAAAGTTCATGGCGTACAATGGAGGCGAGACGCCTTGGTAGGCTTGCACAGGGAATTGTAATTACCACGCAAACAGCAGGCCAGATACTCACCGTACGAAATGGGCCAGTTGCATGTTCCCCGGAGAAGTACTGTCTATCAGACTTCGTTTCGCAAATAACAGTTTGAGCGCACAAACGTTTACTGAAAAGGAGATGCATTTCGGCCGCTCGCCGATTTCTTGGTGGGTTTCAGAGACATCCGAATGAATGCAACTTGCGGACTGCAGAGGGAACATTCAAATGGTGAGCGAAAAGGGGTACTTGATTCAATCCACGCTCTCTTCCTTGCTGAATAAAATTCTCCGTTATGCTCGCCTTTGAGTCGTTGACGTCCCGTTGTGTTGTCCAGCGGGATTAGAGCGGAGCGGGGCGCGGAGCGGGATTAGGTATGCCTTGGGCGGAGGCGAGGCGGAACCGTTCACCCGACGATTCTCCGAAGACCCGAGGCAAACCAGGGCTGCGGGGACTTTGCCTCTCGGTCTTTGATGAAGATTCATAACTCCACACATCTTTTCTTTCTCCCTCTCTTTCCCACAACCACTCATTCTCCACCTGACCGCACCCTCGCCGACATACACCATGGCCGACGCTCTCTGCGGCCCCTCGAATCCTCTCCAAAACTTCCAAAAGCAGACCTCCGCTGACCGAACGCTCCAACAAGACCGCCTCCGAAGTCGCCATACTCCCTCGCAGAACTTGCGCTCCCAGGGCCCCAATCAAGGCATCCTCGACCCCGAATTTGAAGCTTTCCAAGCAGGAGTCCCGGGGTCGGCTTTGCAGCCAGATTTCCAGCACCCTCCGCACTTCTTCCCTTCTCCCGCACAAGCCCAGGTGCCGTCCCCGCTTGCAGGATGGGCAAACGATTTCCAGCGTCTCCAGATCTCCTCCCCGAGACCCGCTTCTGCTCAGAGGCAGCAGGGCTTCGCTTCGCAAACATCGTCCCAAAACCCACTGTCATCATGGCACCAAGACTTCATGCGGCAGACATCTCCAGCTGCCGAGGCTCCCCTCCAGCAACCGATGCATCCTATGTTCTCTGGCATGCCTTCATACAACATGGGTATGCCGATGGAGCAGCCGCAGTTTTATGAGCCGGAGACAATCGCGCAAGGGAAACAACGGGAGGTGGACACTTTTGAGGAGGCAGCATTCGAGCAGGCTTTCCAAGAGGCACAGACAGGAATGATGAGCGATGAACCAGATCAGGAATTGCAAGCAGAAACTGATGCCATGGCGCGTGGATGGGATAAGAGCACGAAGACGCAGGAAGACGCTGTGGCTCAAGCAGAAAGAGATGCAATGCAACACTACACGTCCGAGTTGCAGGGCCTGGAGGACGCCGACATATTCCCACAGTCCGAGCTAGGTCATGAGGATTTGGCGGTTCTTCACGATGGAGCTCCTCAACACCAGTCAGCGGAAGAAGAAGCAGTGGACCAGCAGGGCCAAGGTGCCAACGATGCGGATGAACTTGCAAAGACGGCGCGGCTACTCCTCGACAGCGTGGCGGACAATGAGACGGAGAAATTTCAGCAGAGTGCATTCCTGGCTCTGATGCGCAAGCTGCGGGACAAGGAGGTCAAGGTCGAAGGCGACAAGATGGTCGAGGTGAGTGCCACCTCTTCCTTTCATCACACCATATCCCGTTTCTCGCGAATGACCCAAGCGGCTGAGGAGCCACATGCTTCTATGAACACACCTACCTATTCTCTCTACCTCGCCGACCACATCAGCTGCGGTGTCTACGGGACTCCTCCAGTCGATGTTTAGCTTTGCAGCACTTGGGAAACTGTTACTGAGACCGGGTCGCAATAGGCTGATGCTTGATCCCCATCTCCCACAGGCATTATCGCAGGCACGCTCTCCACCCACTGCACAATCTGCCGAGATGCCGTCCACCTCCTCGATTCCACCAACTGAGCAAGACGCCGATGCGTTCCGCTCTCCTGTTCAAGATGCCTTCATGTCTGGAGCGAACGACGGTGCAGCCACCGCCCGCAGCTTCTCCTATCACTCGCCGCCTTCGAGTCACTTTGCCTCCGACGAATCCTTCGACCGCGACATTGGTGAGTTGAGCAAGCGCTTCCCGTGGCCATGATGGACAACTACGAGACTCTCTCTGGTACCACTCACGACTTTGTTGTACCCCTTCTTGCGCGCACAGAACCAACCGCTACCGTCTTGCGATCGACCTGCTTCAATATTGTCGCCTGCGTGTGTTTCTTCGTTCGTGTCCCTCGGCTGATTCAAGACGAGGAAGGGCAGGATTCGACGATGTTGCTGCCCTTGATTGGGCGATTGAGGGATCGCATCGAGAGCGTCGATCGCTATATTCACCTGACGGCCAAGAAAGGGACAGCGGATGGGTAGGGGCTGCAGGCTGTCACTTCAAGAGAGATGTGCAGATGTCGGAATCTCGGGGGTTGGAGGATGTAGTGGCTGCGGACATATCGGGATGAGGGGAGGATCTAAGGGGGTCTATAGTCAACCCTAGCTACTCGAATGTATCTGGAATGTATCTGCAGCAGGCCTATTCTTCACCAGCTGCTGTCCCGGTCTCTTTTATTAATTTTCCGGCCGGCTTATTATAGGTCTATCTATCGCAGGCGGTCACATGATCATATCACATGATATCATATGCAACGAAACAACAATGGGGGGCGCAGAGTCAAACAGGCTATATCCAGCACCTGTTGGGCGAAAAGCACACAGTGCTCATTCTGACCAAGCAGTGTGCTAGTCGAAGATCAGCCGTCAGCCCCTGCCGCAAGCATGTATTTTATTGAAGTACGTGCTGCAAGTTATGTACACAAAGAATATGTTGTAAATAAGGGTGGGTAGGAGGGTAAATGGAAGCGCCTGCAACAGAGTGAGCGATCTGATAGCGGCGTGTGTCTGGTGTGTGATGATGGGACTGTGTGGTAAGGAGGCAGGTTGAGGTTCTGAGCTTGAGCCTCGAGGCTTGAGGCTGCTCCTAACGCACTGACCTTATCCCGGCCCGCACTATATAGACATCGCCATGTTTGTAGTAGGATACCTCCACTCAGGTCGGTGTATTCGTCTACTTGCCAGCCTGGCTTCACACCACGCCGACTTCTTACTATGGCATCTCTACTAGTGTCACGGTTCTAACCTGACCACGTGTTATTGATGTCACGTGACCACTATTGGACTCTCAACACCTGAGCGCTCCACCTTCACTTTCTCTCTCTTTCTCATGAATAGATTCTAGTACAAATCAATACCTGCTATCTGCATCTCTTTCGATCCCTGACAACAGCGACAGAAAGCTTTGATTGCTAAGCTACTGGTGTGTGCTATTTATTCAACAACGTGGGAATTCAAGAGGTTGAGTGAAGAAGAGAAAGAAAACAGAGCGAGCGGGGTAGAGGAAAACAGAGCGAGCGGGGTAGAAGAAAAGCAGAAGCGCCAAGAGGCGCTAAGAAGAGCACGTGATACCACCACTGGTATCACGCCAAGTGTCACTTCTGTGACACTCAACCACCATCAATTAAGTTGATTGACCATAAATTCGGCTCGATTGAGAGGATCAATCAAGTAAATTAGAACTACGAACTTGATTTGATCCTCGATTTGATCCTTCTAAGGATTGAATTGACTTGAATTGATCCTACATTTGACGACTTGATTGATGTAACGTGGGTACGTCGGTTCTGGGTTGAAGATCGGGGAGTTGAGCAATGCACACAAAGGATGGGTTTGTACGCGTTACTGATATTGGGGTACAATATACTATTTGAGTTTACCACAAGGAGCTTCTATCTAAGGTGGGAATACAGTCCTACTTATACCCAAAGTCCTTCACAGAATCTCTTGTGGTCGTTGTGGTCATTTGGTCGTTGTGGTCGTTGGCCTTCGACCACTACGACCATCACGACCAACACGACCAACAACTAGTCAGCAATCACGTG
>ML977219.1:0-32874 GCA_010015705.1 Aulographum hederae CBS 113979
GAGCAGGTCTGGTGTTCTCAGGGGGTGGTCGGGGGTCTCGGCGCAGCTCGGCCCGGATATCGGGATTCAGCCCGATATCAGAAATCCAGCTGCGTGTCAGGTGATCAGCTTGCCAATGATATGGTAAGCTCAGGCGTGTCAGTCCCGTGACAATATGGCCATAACCATCCATCCATCCATCCATGCGAGCTCTGGATCACGTTGAGAGCGCAACAACGCAGTGTAAGAAAAACGAGTCAAAAAGGTGTAAATTATAATGTAAAGTGTATTATGTGTTAAAGTTGGTTGTCTAAGAGGGCCAAAATGCCGGAGATGGATTATATGCTCCAGATCACATGACAAATGACTAAGCACACACGTGATTAGTCTTCGACAGAATTTGTCGTGATCCCATGTATTGACTTCTGCATCTCTCCCTTTGCACGTTTTCCATGAGTGTTACGGTACGGTTCAGGAAGCATGTCTCCCTATTCTATTCTTGTGCACTATTCTTCTTTTCCTACTCATTGCTCCTGTCACTACTGCGCTCCCTTGTCTCTTCTGCAATGTATCGTTCTCTCTACTGTGCCGCAAGCTCGCAGCAAGTCGTTTCATCATCTGGCTTTTTCCAATCTACGCCGCCACGGGACGTCCTAGTCGAGGGTCTTCGTTTCCTAGTTGTCATTCCCTACGTACGTGGAGCATATTGAGTCAATCCCGGCTGAAGCGTTATCACTCGCCGTACTGATTGTATGCAAAGATGATGATATGTGTGGTTTCAGATCTGAAGGACAGGTGTTTTCCTACTGTCATTCCACACGAGGATTTTCTGTTCACATCGCAGCTCCTCGCCGCCAACACGTCAAAAATCCAAGATGACGTTTCCCCCACCGCTCATGGTTCCTTCAGTTCGCCTCAAGGAATCAAGGCGGCGAATATCTAGGCAGCTGTGCCTGTGAAACGGTTTGTGTCCAGATGGCCTTTCGGAGCTTTTTCAGAAGTCGTACAGTGTGCATCCATTGAATCCTTTCTTTCCAATTCCACGAAGGATCTGATATTGTAATCTTGCTCTCATACCTCGACAGCGAATCCTCCTCCTCTGCATGAAGATCAACGCCCGGAAACCCAGGACAAATCTTCCTTCCAGGTTTCACGACTCGATGAGGCGAGCACCATGGGCTTCTTCTGGACCTCATAGCCCTTCATCAACGTCCCCTTCAGGCTGAGCATGTCATTTTGAGATTTATGAGTATACGTGGATGTCTTTCCACCTCTCCAGTCTCTCAAGCGTCGCCGCAAACGCCGGATAGACGAAACCTGGATTCTTGCGTACACGTGGATGTCTTTTCATCTTTCCAGTCTCCTAAGCGTCGCCGCAAATGCCGTAGAGAGGAAACCTGGATTCATGCGTATACGTGGATACTTCTCCACATCATGAGAGTAGTAAACACAGTGGTCTTCAGTAGAGCATAAGATGGAACGGCTTGACGTCCCTGGCATAGGATGTATGTCCCCCTTATTCTTGTGTCCATTCTTTTAATCCAGCGCGTCTCTCCTCATGCCCTCGTCATTAGCTGACCAATTTAGCTATAGCTTGAGAATTGCGGTACGTGTATTTCTTGCGTTCTCCGTTGCGGGACTAGGAAACCGAGTGTTGATGCGAAAAGAATAGTACTCTTGCGCAATAGTAGCCACGTTCGCCTCCCAATCGATTGCTTCAACTGCGGTTAGCAGCACCAGTTGCCGCCCAGGATCAACAACGACTATCATTCCCATCTATCAAGGCACATCAGCCTACGCCAATGTCATTGGCTGTGCGCCTACGACGCTCACAAGCCCAGCGTTTGGTGCTGGTGGAACAGATATCTTGTCGACCGGGCCTCGTGGGACGGGCAGTAAGTCTTCAACGCCATTTGAACTTTACATCTGTCTAAGCAGTTCTTTCACAAGGCTCCTATCTCACTTTGTCGTCGTCCTCGTTCGCAGGTTCTAGCAGTAACAACCTCTCCATTTCCTACCCTTCAGGCACGGTTTCTGAGCGGCCTGGGACCTCTACTCTACTCTCCAGTGGTAGTATTGGGACAGGCATCCTCCCTTCCTCCTCCAAATCAGTTTTACAAGGGACTGGTACAGGCTACTCCGCATCCACAAACCCCCAGCCCTCACCACGTCCTTTCATCGTTCTCGGCAACTCCACCATTGAGCTCCTCGAATCCACCACCCAGAGTTTGACCATCAACTCCGAAACCATACTTGTTGAGGGTACTTCGGACATTCAGATCGGGTCATCTCTTACCCTTCCCATTGAAATCCTTGGCAGTACTACATTGTCCAATCAAATCACGGTTCGGACAGGTGCATTGACGCCCGTGTCGACTACGCCGCAATCTGAGGTTTCCGTCATCGTTATTGACCAGAGCACCTACGAGCTCCCACCGGATCAGACCACCATATTGCTCTCGTCGAGCGAAGTGGTCATTGGCGACGGCGGTGTTATTTTAGGCTCTACGACCATTCCAATTCCCTCCGCGACGAAACTCACGACATTGACCACAGACGGTGTCACACTGACTTTCGGCATGGACCATCCACCACCTCCCACAATGGCTTCCGACTATCTCAAAGGGGTGAGACCTCGGATGCAAGTTACAATTGGCGAGGATGTGTTCATTCTTCCCATTGAGGGAGCTGAGACTTACGAAGTGCCCGACAACTCCCGCAACTCGATCATACCCTTGGAGCTCCGTCCAGACTCAGTAGTCTATGGTCCGCATACATATTCCATTGGAATTCTACCTGAAGCGACTATTCAACCCTCCAGTGGAGACGGTACAACGATCAGTTCGACCAATGTCAAGGTGGCGGAGTCACACACCTCTTCCGGTCTCAAGGGACTCTTCAATTTACTTGGAACGCTCGCATTCCCTGCAGCAACCATCAGCGATGGCCTTGACGGCCTCGCCTCACGTGTTGCTGATTGGGCTCAAGACACCACTGATGCCAAAAAGAATGCCCAGCTTGCAGATGCCATCTCCAATATCTTCAATAAGATCAACATAGGTATATCATCCACGCCATTCTCCATGAGACCCACACCTAATCTCATCACCAGATCTTGATCAAGTCGGCCCTGGTTTCGAAGAAGCCGTCAAAAAGTTTGGAAACCAAATCGACATCGAGCTCCAAGACCTCGGAGCCAACAACGCCCGAGAAACCTTCATCAAATCATTTCCCAAGGCTAGCGAGCTGAGGAATCGAATGAACATGGTCAAAAGATGGTTGGATGTCGTGAAGGATTCCACCAATCCACACTACGATCAAGCTCTCCAACTCGTCAAGAATCAGTTTCTTCGCCCCAGGACGCTGAAAGCTGGCGGTGCGCTTATTGTGACTGGGGGTGCGCTCAGGGCGTTTGCTAAAATTGCTTGGACTACTGTGTTAGCGGCAGGCGGCAATCAGGTGGATGAGTCGCCTACGCTGTCCCTACCATCTACTTCTGCCACAACTACCAGTACGACGTCTTCGTCGAGTACTCCCAGTGCGACGCCGACCCGGAAGCAGTGCTTTGTCATGTCCAAAAGACATGCTGATCGTACTGTTTTCAAGCAATTCACAGAAGAGCTAGACGGAGGTGTAGGCGACCTAACTGTGTCTGATGCATTCTCTTGGCAGACCTACCGTACCTTCTTGAATCAAACTGAGTTGGATTACGCAAACAGCAAGGACTTTGTTAATGTAGCAGGGTGGAGTGCCGCGGCCAACCAGGATTGGGACGAGTGGTCACACACGACAAATACTTCTCTCAAGGAGCAGCCAATTGATCTTCCAAAACCCAAGCGAGCGCCTGTTCTTGCCCCAACTGTTAAAAGGAGGTCGGGCAGTGAGAATCATCTGAAACTCATTTCCCAGAAGTCGAGGACGTCACACAACCATGTTATTGGAAAACTCCCGCCTGACGACTACACTTACGATGAGTTGCTTGGAAAGGGCAGCACGATATATGTATTTGACACTGGGTTCAATATGTTTCACGAGGTAAGATAGTCAAAAAGGCGGTCAAGAACAGGCAGACTTACACACGCGGTGCATAGGATTTCGCATTGAATGGGCGCAAAGTTGACTCCTATGTCGTCCCGAACACTGAAACTTTGCCAGGGATACCTGAGGACCTGCAGGCACCAGAGGACATGACTGATTATAAAAACCACGGTACTGGTGTAGCAAGTGTTGCAGGGGGGCTACGATACGGTGTAGCATCCAAGGCAAACCTTTGTCTCATCAAAATCAGCAATTGCGCTAAAAATCCCCAGAACCCCGGCAGTGGCCGATACTTGAGCCGAGTTACCACCGCTGATGCTCTGATAGATGCATTCGAACATGCTTTTCGCCACATTGCTGAGAGACGAGCGAACGGTGATAAAGGGTATTCGATTTTCAGCATGTCCTTCAGTAAGCTAAAATTGCCCTCTGGATTATACTGCTCAATCCCAACGGAAGAAGTCTAACCCGCATAACAGATCTTGATAACGAAGGTGACTATCGTCGAGTTCTGGAGGAGGCCATCGACAATGCTTGGGGGGATGATATTGTTACTATTACAACAGCTGGGAACGCAGGCCTCAAATTTGCCAACCAGCAGTACCTCCATCATACGACACCACAATCCTATGGCACAGCCGACAATGGCTTGATCACTGTGGGAGGCTTGAGACAAGATGGATCTTTGTGGCCTGAAACGACTCCTGATAACCGCGTATTGACTGGCTCCATGACCTTGTATGCTCAGGCTGAGGATGTCGTACGAGCAGATGCAAATTCCAATAGCGGATCCTTCACTGAGAGTGGGACCAGTTATGCAGCTCCTGCAGTTGTATGTATTATGCTCATCCCTTTTTCGCCTCTGCTAAACTGTGTAGGCCGGCCTCGTCGCGTACTTCTTGTCGTTACCTAGCCTTGAGGGTACATTCCGCCCAGGCTCAGTCTCTACAGATGTCAAGAAATACCTCGTTCAACACGCGTACCAAAGAGTCTTTCCCGGTCGAGATAATATCATTCATGACCCGGGCAAGGCTGAAGCAATTGGGCGATACACTATCCCGGAGACGATACCATGCGCCTACAACCTGTAAGCTATCATGTCCTTCTTCTCAGTGGAAATTACTAACTTTCTCAGGGTCTATAAAGAGTGAGCCATGCGTGCAATGTATCCTCCGAGGAAGGTGACCCACTAACACCTATTCTCTAGGCTCTGTCAAGCTAATCCAGGACTTGCAAAGAGATCTCTGGATAACGACTCGGCTGTAATCCACCAGCCCCGCGATGAAAGCGGTTATGTCTCTGAATCTTTGATTATGGAATCAGGCTCCATTGTTGCCACGCCATACACTGAATATGCGGTAAGTTGCACAACTCCGTCTTGTCTTGGCCAACTGAAGAACTGCGAGTGGCTAATTTGAACAAGACTTGCGCTGCCACCTCGGAGGTTTCTTCGACTTTCTCTACCGTGACTCGCTCGATCGGATCTACGTCAGACGTTGGCACTACTTCGGCTTTGAGTACAAATGTCCAGTCCACCTCCGCTTTCAGTTCGACGATGCCATCCTCATCCTCCACAAGCTCGACAAACACACCGCCATTGACCTCATCTCGGCAACCACCGCCCTCGCCAAGCTCTTTCCAGGAGCAGCCGCCACCTACACCGTCAACCTCCACCACGTCTGAGGGACCGCCCCCGTTCACATCTGGAACCTGCAAATTAGGTATCCATGAGACAGCTGCCTCTTTGGAAGACGAGATAGAGTACACACTGACCATCAACGATGGTGGAAACAACAATGCATATTCAGGGAAAGGCCTCCACGTTCAATGGGGCGGTACAGTAACAGTTTTCAGCAGTCTAACCGGCTTCCCGAATGATATTGTTATAAATTTCAATTACCGGGATAACTGGGCACAAACTCCGTTTCATTTCTCGGCAGGGGGTACGCAGTGGGACAGTACAGATGTTGATTCGTCAAAAAAGCCATTTTGTGAGGACGAGGAGTGGGCTCCTTCGCGTAGTGGTGGCTATGATGTAAGTGTCTCTCGTGAAATTTTGTGGAGTTACGCTAATTGTGGTACTGTAGCGGACATTATCGTGCGAATGGTACTGCTGGTAGTGACGGAAAGGCTACCATGCCCGGCACCCGTAAATCTCGTTACATGATGATGCAAGATGTATCTCATCGGCATGGGTGGCTAGCTTCAGGCTGTAAAGTCGTCTCTCTGTTTCCTATATTAGCATACTTCTTCAAGCTGCTGCAAAACTGTTTGGCTTGGACTTTCCGGCGTTTGGCTTTGTTGTTCAGCCTCTATGTTGAGTATTGTCTGTTTTGAGATCTCCATTAATCACTTCTCATCTTATCTATTATTAGCGAATCTCTCCATCATACCTTATGTTTAATATACTTACGAGTCAGAAATTTATTTATGTCGAATGTCTTATAAATGAACCGCACTCATTTTCTGAACTTACCATTGTTAGGAACACGTCTGCCCGTGGTCTCCCTTACCAAGAAACCCAAAGACTTGGCAGTATAGTATTAGTCAATCAAGTCACATTCCGGATAGCCGCTTCGTAGAGTATGACAACGGCTACGCCACAATCTGAGATCTCCACCATCAACGTCGACTAAACCTGCCCATCTTGCCAAAGGAAACTCAATCGAACAAATCATCGAACCAGCACCATCAACTTCCGCCTCAATGTCTTGGGAAACAATCCACCCATCTATTGAAGCCTTCGTCAACTCGTACACAAAATCGCAAGAGGCTTCAGCCGCCAGCACAGCCGCCACAACTCAAGCTCGTCCGCTCACAGCACGCGCAATCAACCCAACTGATCATAAGTGCACAAGAGGCTAGGTCAGCCGTATCGTCTCATGATTCTCCTCGGAAGCTTTTCTGTTATCCCTGTCGTCTAGCTATCTTCATCCACCAACACAGCAGTACCATTCCAGTGACAAGAGAAACACTAACCCAAGCTCAAATATTCTCGCATCGACAATCTCGTCTTTCAGTTTCCCATCTATTTTGTGCCCTCCACTCTACGCCCATCTTCTTTCATCCACCAGGCACCACAGTCCGCCCAAACATCTCCAGTTATCGAATATCGAGTATCGAGACTCAGACCGCGGATACTACCCGTTCTGATGCGTGAGACACACGACGACCTTAGCGTCACGAGCTGCCACTCCCCGCTTGAATCGAGGGAAGAAGTTTGACGGATTTGTTCGGATGTTGGGAGGAGGATTTTTCGGGGGTTCAGAAATGAGTCGGATCACGTGACTGAGGCGATATGGATTGAGTGGACGGCGGAGCAAGGCAAGTGCTCAGGAAGAAGTGGGAAAAAACATTCGTATGATCTTGATGGGTTCTGAGCTCTTGTAACGTTAGAGAGGGAGTTGGTAGGATACAAAACAAACGTCACGTGACAGCTTGAAATCATAGGTCTTGTTCCTCACTTCTTGGAGACCTGGAGTATAGTCTGTATAGAGCACGCACACGCAACGGAATCACAATTAGCTCCTCGACTAGGAGTAGTAGATTTAGTTCGAGGCTATCGTAACAAGTTCATCTCCTTGATCTTCATATCTCATGCTCTATCCCGTGATCCGTGATATGTTTCCCATATCCCAAGCTCCACGCTAAAGAAATGCTATCGCTGAATAGCCCATCAAGAGCAACTCCATCAAAAGACCCTAGAAAAGATGTTCAGACAAACAATCATACAACACACCAACTCTTCCTCCGACCAACTCTTCCACTAGCAAACTAGCCACACCCCCCTCCCCTCCCCTACCCCACCGCATTCTTCTTAACAACACTCACAGCAAGCACCCTCCCGGCATACCCACCCCCAAGCGTAAACATAACGCCCACCTCCTCAGCCTCTTTCTGCTCATCCCCATCCCCATCCCCCCACAGCGGCAAAAACTTCGGATCGCCCCGCTCCTCCCCCTGCTTCACCTCCGTTAAATGGCCGTCGAGTCGCTGCCGCGCCTTGAGGAGGCGGTCGTACCACTCGACCTCCTGACTCGTCGAGGTTTCCAGGGTTTTGGCCGTCCCCATTCCATTCCCACTCCCATTGACATTCCCACTCCCATTGACATTCCCACTCCCGATGGACGAGACGAGCCGCACGCTCGAAATACTAGGGAAGTCGCGAGCGAGCTCGACGAGCTTCCGCGGGATGTCGTAGGGAGGCTTCAGCACAGCTTGGACGGAGGTGATAGACTCGCGGAGTGGGACGGGCAGTTTGAGGTAGTTGTTGAAGGCGTGGCGGGAGGTTATGGGGAAAGTTGTCTGTGTGAAGGCGGTGGGGCGGAGCGGGTGGGCTTCGGTGTAGAGTTGGCGCGAGACGAGGTAGAGGGAGAGGGCGTTTAGAGTTGGTTTGAGGAGCTTTGAGTTGCGGGTTTGAGGGGTGGTTGTTCCGTCTTTTGCGGTGGGTGGGGAGAAGAGTTCGGCGTAGACCATTAGGCGGAGTTCGGTGGGGAGGGAGAGGAAGGGGAAAGGGGTTTCTTCGCGGTTTGGGGGAGTCGGTTGGGCCATTTTGATTTGTGAGAGAGGGTCGACTTGTTCGAGTTCTGGGGTGAGCCTGAGGAAGGATGGTGGCATGACGGTGGTGATGGTAGTTGCCATGGTGGTTTCCTTGGTGGTTTCCTTGGTGGTTTCCTTGGTGGTCCTCAAGTCCAATGGAGCAAACAGTGGAGCGCGGATCGTATGAAATTGAGGCCTGGAATATGGCAGTCGACGGTGTTGCTGGCAGAGTCGAGTCTCAGAGACGGTGTTGAGAAGAGGGGCAGAGGCGGGGTGTTTGGTTTAGGATGTGCTTGTATTGCAAGCAAACCTGGACAGCACCTGGGCAGTTGGCTTGGGTGTTGCACGGCAAGACGGGAGGGATGGGTCAATACTGCAGATGGTCAAGACGGAGGCGGGAATTCTCCACCACACGCGCCGAGCTGTCACCATCCCTTATACTCGTCTACATACCTCCCCCCTCCCCTCCTACTTCCATCTCCCCTTCCCCAGACGCAGGTCCGCTGCTATGCGCAATGACGGAGGCCAGGCAGGGACAAGCCACCCGAGGCAAAGCGAAGCGCGCAACGGGGGCGGCCGAAGCGACGGCTGTGAAGGCATTGGCAGCCATGGCTGTGTTTCTTTTCCAGCGTGGCCGGCCAGCCAAGGAGCTTGTGCTTGTGGTGAGTGAGAGTTCTTCGGTTGTGGGTGGGAGTCGGGAGTGCCTGTCCTGTGACGGTTGCGGAGCGAAAGCGGACCGGATGCCACCGCTTCGGGGCTAGCGCGCGGAGTTGAACTGGCCGATCCGCGTGACCTCTTCCTCCTGTGCCTTTTCCACCACCAGAACTAGTTCTTGCTCAATCTTCATCAGTCATCAGTCGTCCATAATACGCCGTGCTCCTGGACGCGAAGGCGACGCTGACCAGCTGAGCACCCGCGCCTCCGCAAGCACTCATCGCCGTGGGAGAGTCCAGCAGTCCAGCCCTGGATGACGATGTCACCGCATCGCAGTTAATCTATTCTCCTGCCAGCACCGCATCCGTTGGTGGGCATTGGGAGATTCGACGCTGGGTGTGGATGCGCCAGAACCTGGAACATCACATCAACGACAGGGCTGATATATCTGGGAGGATTGCCATCAACTACCTACCTACCATTGTAGCTGATTGACCCTGCTGCCATCACTTCCGATATAGGATTCGCCGCGTCTATGCGATTCAGCCCTCCTCCGACGTCGTCCTCCGAGTTTCCGCCTCTGCTCGGCCTGGATTGAAGCAGGGATAGGCCGCTCGAGCAAGATAGTCGACTTGTCATGAGATATGAAAGAAGATGGTGGCGGTTGCATTCAGCTCTATCATGACCTTGTGGTCTCGTACTTCCGACGGAATCCCATATCCTCAACCTCAACCTCGCCTCTGCTACCTCGGCCCTCGCTATGGACTTTGAGCAACGCGTGAACAACCCAAAGGCCGAAAAAATTGTTCTTATCATTCAGACTCCAGGAAATAGGATCATGTCGCTTTTGTCTTGTCACGCGCGCGTCGCGCTTTCGAAGGTAGGAGAATTTCGACTCCCATCTCTGAATTTCGACTTCCATCTCTCAAAAACCATCTCTCCGTTATTGTCATCAATTCTTTCCCCTCCCTTTTTACGGCATGCCTGCGGTTTAAGGAATTTATTGCTCGTATGTACACCCTTTCTGGCATAGAGGAAGAAATATCGGCATCGTCCTTTGTTCGCCTCTTTTAACTTCGGTGATGATGGGGTCTTTCCGTAGCGTTGCGGCTTCAAAATCGCCGAGCTCCATCAACCACTGGCAGGGATGAGAGGGAAGGTGCGAGTCTGGATGTTGCCGTACCTTCGTTGATGGATCAAACATAAGCTCCATGGTTGTGTCCAGAGGTATGCCTTGCTTGGTCGTCACGATGTGGGTGGACCGAGAAAAACCGAAATCGGAAGAGGTATCGTCGGATGAAGGATCGTCGTCTTGGGGACCGTCGTCGAGTGCAGCAGTCTTCTGGCAGTAGCCATATAACGGAGTCTTCCCTGGACATCGAAGCGGGCGCCGTCGTCGAAACCGTGGTCACGATTTGTTTCGTCTTGGAGCGGGTCCGAGTCGCGATGCCATCTGTCGTTATCATTGTGGGTGCAGGTGGTTTGGCGGTTTGAGTTGAGACTTGCGATTTCGAAAAGAAGTGGAGAAAGGCAGAT
Source organism: Aulographum hederae CBS 113979 (assembly GCA_010015705.1). Lineage (NCBI taxonomy): Eukaryota > Fungi > Ascomycota > Dothideomycetes > Aulographales > Aulographaceae > Aulographum > Aulographum hederae. Next base: position 10,747 of record ML977219.1, read on the forward strand.
ACAAGAAGAGGAGAAAAGGCAGAGCATCCGCGGGGTTCACAATGCATCTGTGCGGCGAGGCATTGCACCAGGCTGCTTTCAAAATCCCAGTCACGTGATGTTTTCATTCAGAGAAAATCAGCCCTCAACCACGACCGAAAACGGAAATCAAGCTTCTCTAGCGCAGTGGAGTTCGACGGTGAGTATAATTGGCCACTTCATCAGCATCCTGCATCATTCTCTCCCTTGATGTGCTGATGCTCAACCTCATCTCGGCAAATCACGAGCGGGGTGTGTTGCGACTGCACAACCCCCGGCGATAACCACAATGGCTGGTCGCCGTCGTTCGGTTTTGTCCCAGAAACAAGCATTTCCATGAACCAGGCTGGCTACAAGCAACATGCCATTAGTGGTATTTCGGGCGGTCGGCTTTACCCGTCCACGTGAAGACTGGGGTTCATGCTGCATCTCCACTCTATTTGCCGAGGACGAGCTTTGAGCTCCAACATTTTCTCAAAACGCAAAAATGAGCACATCCTTGAAAAGCGACCGTCGGTTTTCTCTGCTCGCCACCATTTCCTTCTGTACCTTAGTTCATGCATCGTCGACGGTGTCGTCGTTGTTAATCTCCCCTCGTTGATCGGAGCACGTCAGATACACCATACATTCGCAATTGATCCCGCTTTTGACTCGCGACCCCAACGCCGATTAATATATTTTCCCCAAGATCCCCACCGAATTGTCGAATCAGGATATACGTCGCCCTGCATTAATCGAAGCTTGTGTGCCAACGTCATATGAAAACTACCGCGGACCGGGATAGAAAAGCGTGGTCAAACCGTTCAGAGCGACTTCAACGATCAACGTTGGCCCGTCTTACGACAGCAATGTATAAAGTATCGCATCTCCTCTATTCTTTCGATTAATTGTCACATCTCCTCCGAGTCAGACGCGCTGGGAATTTGCAATATGAAGTTCTCGATATATACTCTGTTATCCTGCATTGCGGCTTTTCCACTCCTTGTGACCGCTCTTGGACGGCCGGAGAATTTCCAACATTATTTCCCCAGGAGCAAGACGCAGCCAAATATCCTCTTCTTTCTTACCGACGACCAGGATATTGAGCTGGGGTCCCTGGAGTATACCAAAGCCGTGGTCGAACGCATCCAGAAACCTGGTATGGGTCTTGGTAATATGAATACAGCTTCAATGCTAACAACACAAAAGGATTCACATTCGAGAACCATTACGCGACTGTCGCTTTATGCTGCCCATCACGTGTTGCTCTTCTTCGCGGGCAGCACGCTCATAATACTAACATCACCCACGTGGCCGCGCCTGGCGGCGGCTACGACAAGTTCAGACTCAGCGGCGAAGATAACGACTACCTCCCGCACTGGCTGAGGAAAGCGGGATATCACTCGGAGTATATTGGCAAGCTGATGAACCACTACGGAATACCAAACTTCAACATCACCCCCAAAGGTTGGGACCACTTCGATGGGCTATTGGATCCGTATACATATATCTACAATACACCCGTTTTCTCTGCGAATGGACAACGACCTATCCTCTACGAAAAGCAGCAACAAACCGATGTCATGCGAGCAAAAGCCGTGGATCGTCTGCAGAAACTTACCGCGAACTCCACTCAACCGTGGTTCCTTCAAGTTGCGCCCGTCGCTCCGCACCAGGAATTCAACAGCTCAGGGCAATTTCCCCCTGTCCCAGCTACCAGACATCAAAATTTATACCCAGGCCTGAAAGCGCCACGAACTCCCAACTTCAACCCAGCAACACAGAAAAAGCCATCATGGATCGGCAGATTACCCTTAATGAGCGACGCCCAAATCGCCTTCGCAGACGACACGTACCGCCGCCGCGCCCAAGCCCTCAAAGGCATCGACGAGCTCATCGCCGACTGCCTCAGCACCCTAGAAGCCTCAGGCCAACTCTCCAACACAATCATAATCTTCTCCTCGGACCACGGCTACCACACAGGCAACCACCGCATCCCAGCCGGCAAGTCTCTGCCGTACAAAGAAGACACCCACGTCCCCTTCTTCATTTCCGGGCCCGGTATCCCGGCGGGCGGAAGCACGGAGTATCCATCCAACCACGTCGACATCGCACCAACGATTCTGTCGCTCGTCGGCCTGCCCAAGTCGCAATGGCCACCTTTCCTCGACGGTCGCGACCTCTCGCAGTACTGGTCTCCCTCCTCCACTCACGTTGAGACAGATGCCCACGAAATAATCCAGATAGAATACTGGGGCGCCGCGTCCGTGGAAGGCGCACTAACGCCCCGGCCACTCCTCGGCATCCTGCAGAATAGCTACAAAACCGTCCGGATTGTGGGGGAGGGGTATGCGTACCTCTACTCGCACTGGTGTACGCACGAGACGGAACTCTACGATACCATCGCCGACCCGTACGAATTATCCCCACTAGATATTTCCGTGAACGGGAGTGAAGCCGCGCGGATAGCGGGGAGGTTGAATGGATTGTTACTCACCACGAAAGCATGCGCGCAAGATTCGTGTCGGAATCCCTGGGCGTTCCTGCACCCCCCTTCCCCCAACTCCAACTCCTCCCTCCCTACAATAACAACCCTCTCCCAAGCCCTCTCCCCCGCCCACGACGTCCTCTACACCTCCCTCCCGCCCGTCACCTTCGGCCGCTGCATGCAATACCAAGACGCCATAAACGAAGCGCCGTACGCGCCGGGGTTCGACGAGAGCTCAAAGGAGGCGTTTGCGAGGGAGTGGAGGGGAGCGACGGATAATATTACGAAGTTTCAGGTGGATGGGGGCTTTCAGATGGTTAGGCCGAGTGGATGGTGGGGGAGGGAGTATGTGGGGTTGTCGAGAATGGAGGTGAGGGAGTTGACGGATGGGGAGGTGGGGTGGTGAGGTGTTAGGGAATTGTGCAGGTGACTTTATTTTCCGAGGGAGCGCTTGGACAAGTCCGCCTCTCCACTGGTTTAGAAATGAATCAAAATTTTAGATGTGAAGAGTCCCTCCGTTGAAGTGCTCCTGTCTTGAGAACGCAGTTTAGTCGTGAATTAGTCGTGTAGCACGTGCATCTCCGCCTTTCTCGGCTGAGTCGGCTCGGACACGCAGGCACTGCCACAACCGCGCCGCCACCACCGCCACCAGCCGCAACCTCAAGTGTGGCTCGTGCCACCGAAAATAGCATCGACTCCCGTAACCTCAACTCCAAGTCCATCTTCAACTTCAATCATGATAGTCTTTCCACGATGAACATAGTTAAACCACTTACAAGTAAGAACTAACTACTCTCCATCACAAGTCACATTCCTCCTTCATCCCCATGCCATTCCCCAAAGCGAACTCCCGGAAAGTTCCCCTTGATCTCAATCCTTCGACTGCGCCTCCACACAAAGTCACAATCACAGTCACAGTTCCTCAACCTCGAATCGCCCTCTCCAGGATCAAGATCCCGACGTTCCCGCCCATTCAACTTTAAATCCCCATCTCATCTTCGCCTTGCGACACCTCTCCCAGCCCAGCTCAGCGAGCGCATAGCATAACAAAGCCCCACTCTCTTCGCCCTCCCAAGAGCATCTGCATGATTTGTTCCTTCGCTTGTGCGGTCTCCAGGCCGTCCTTCAGGCAGATGGGCAAATGCCCCGGCGCGCCTAATTATGGCATTGTTGCCGCCTGTGCTGTCACTGCACCTGCGTGCTTCGGATGGGTTTTGCGGCGAGGACTGTGGAGTAGGCGTCCCGGCGGAAGGATGACGGACTCATGGACTTGTATGTAGGTAGAGTAAGTCGGCGGGGCGTCTCCATGTCTTAAAGCTGGGTAGGCAAGGCTGCTGAGTTTGCGAGAGAAAGTTTCTAGACTTTCTGGTTGATTTCTTGCGATATTTGACGATTCTTGCTCTGTTTGACTGCTACGTTTACTTCTCCCCACTGTTCCTTCTGTCACTCAGTCTACCCATCGCGTTCGAGATATGCATCACATATAGCACCTCCCGTACTTCCCCACGCCACTGGTCGACAAGAAAGAGGCACACGCCCCCACCACCTCAAAGCAGTCCCATCCCATCCCTTCCACTCCGACCTCCAGAATGTCCCACACGGTCCGCCCCCCAAGATCAAGAGCGAAACCCCTCCCACCGCCACCAATGCTACCCCGCCGGTACAGCAGCTCCAGAACATCGAATCGACGACGCTCGAGTATGCCGTCGAGGTACTACGCCCTACCCACGATCCCAGAGTCTGTTCGGTCGGCTCGGACACCACCGCCGCTGCCGCCGCGACGAGAAGCGCCGCCGCCACCGGCTCGAGAAGTGGCTCCGGGGTCGATATTGCGTCATCAACAATACAGCACCTACACACCAACCATTATCCCTTCTCCCATCGTCTCCTCCCCCAACATTCCCGCCCATATCCCCGCCTCCACCGCCAGGCCTACCCCCCTAAAACCCCTCCCCCTCCACAAATCGCCCCTCCTCCCCCTCTTCACCCTCCGCTCCCTGCTGCACCTCTTCTTCCTCATCTCCCTCGGCGTCGCCTACACCACGCGCCGGCTCTCCTACACGCCCATCGTGTCGATAAAAACAGGCCAGTTCACCACCACTAAGGTTGGGAAAGTCGCGTTTGGGGATGGTGTGTTGATGCCGCTGTTGAGGTGGCGGGGGGTTTGTTTGGTGGGGTTGGTGGTTGTGGGGGTGTGTTTTTTGGGGGATTGTGGGTCGTTTGTGGGGGTGGGGGTGAGGATGGGGGGGAAGGGGTTTGGGATGGGGAAACAAAGGGGGAGGGAAGGGGGGTATGAAGTTGTTGGTGACGATGGGAGGAAGACGGAGAAAAAGAGAAAGGTGTGGAGGTGGCTGGGCAGAGGATGGATATTCTTCAATATCGCTGTGCTGGCGATGTGGGGCATTGTGCTGGTTGCTGTGTTGTGGGATATCGATCTCAAGGCGTTTCCTGGGAGCGGTATTCTGGTTGGTATGGTGGTGTTTATGATGTAAGTTTCTTGAACAGCGATGGAGGAGGATGGAGTGCTGACGAGAACAGATTGGTGAGTGTGGGCATGTTGTGGTATAGTTGTTGGTTTTACTTTCGGTTTGATGCCAAGGATGGGAGCGGCGAGGAGATGGATAGTGAGAAGAGTAGGTTCAGTGGCTCTAGCATGGAGACGGCTGACGGCAATGAATGGTTGCAAGAAGCGAACTTTACGGTGGCTCCTCGGATGTCAACAACGCCTCTTGCGAGATGGGGATGAATGAGATAAATTCAGGATCATAACAAGTCTGCGGCCGGGTTACCAACAACTCCCAATCCGGGTCTGATGCCACTTCGTCAGAAAAGGAAACCTGGACTAGTGTACCATCTGATCACAGATGTGCTCCTCGACCAAAGGAATTACCCGTTCCCCATACTGTCGAAACCCCTTTTGACGAACGTCTTTCACGACACGTCGACAGCATTCGTTGATGCCGAAGGAGAATGTTATCGAGTCGGATAGACCCGAGGGACTTTAGTGGTCCCGACACGAGAGTTGGCCGGATGATCAGCTGTACTCGGCTGCTCTTCTTTTCCCGTGTCCCACGTCGCTTTCCTTCAAATCTACCATCCGATCCATGACTGCACCCATCAATAACGCAAACCCTCGTAATCTTCCCGAAGCAATTTTATCAAATCGTTGGCCCCTTTATTCTGCTCCCAGGGAACCAGCCAGAAGAGGGTCTCAACTCCCCTCTCATTCAACTGCACGATCAAGCTTTCAATCTCTCTCAGATACCCATACTCGACAGGTTTCGCAATCCTCCTCGAGTCGATGGGAGGAGCCAGCTTATCCCACTCAAAGATGAATTTCGTCATCCCATCGACGAGCTCGGCGGAGTAAGACGCGATAACAACCTGTTCCAAACCGCGCGCATATTCATGTCCTTCTCTGACCTTGTCCAACGCCAACCACAGCGCGAATTCCGCAGCCAAATAGTCCGTGAAACTGGGATGATGACCGTCGACCTCGTGGGCTTCAGTGAAGTCGCTGGCCATGCCTCGCGACCCAAAGTACGCTGCTCTGAACGCCACTTCTCGCATCTGATGAAAGTCAAAGAGTGAGCCTCCGGCGACGCCGACGATCATGGTGTTTTGGTGGGTTGTGGGGTAAAGGCAATTGTCGCAGTGGTCTGTGGTAGGGCAGATGAGGGGGATGAATCCAATTTCGAGGCCGATGTTTTCTTTGAGTTCAGATTCTGCCTTGAGCAGGGATAGCTGAGCGTGTTCAATGTCGAAATTGGAAGGGCGGGTCGCTGAAGCGTCGGTCTTCTCGCCATTGGCTTTTTCCGTCGATGAGGTCGCATGGAGGATGGGAGTAGGGATCATGGGGGCAGGGGTACGCCATGTTGAGGTCACGGAGAGTCGCGGAAGACCAAGAATCGGGAGATTTTCGCTTGAGTTGAGAGTTACTCATCACAGGTTGGGCGTTGTCGACATTTATGACAGAAGATTGAAGCAAGGAAGTGAGGAGCAAGGGAGTGGAACGAGATCACCGGTTGCAGTACCCTCATCGTACAGAGTTGTACGAGTACTGGCTAGTGTATTTGGCGCACGTTTGTCCATTTGTCTTTTACTTCAATCGGCGGCATGACTCGGAGCTTTCATTGAGTCCCAATAACTAGGTATGCGGTACCCTGATATCATTGTGGATTAAAAGTACATATATGCATTACTAGTACATTACTGGATAAAGCGTAGTATCAACAGAACTATCGAACTGTACAGGTATGAACGTCTACGGATATAGCCACCCGACTTCAAAACAGCTACTGGCGGTCTCGACCTTCTCGGTTCCATTGTCTCTGTGTGCATATCTGTGCCTGCGAGGGGTAGAGCTACACTTGCTCCACCGGCCGATTGCCACAAACTCATCACCCTCGACGGCAGTCTCCTTGGGAAGGAGAATTGGATTCGACATCGGCACCGGTCGATACAGCTACACGACGCGAAGCTCGATGCGTAGCATAGCCCTTGCACACTCTCTCAACTCGTCGCGACAGAGCCAGCGGGAGGCATCTTCGGGGAGGAGTAACCGCAGAACCTGCTTGTCAAGCACCATTCAATATCCCAGCGCTCCAGCACCGCGGTATAAAAAACCGTCTTCCCTGAGGTGAGCTCAAAAGCTAAAAGCCTCATTAGCAAGATGATCAGCAAACAGATTCTCCGTCTTCGGCACCTCCCAAAACAGGACTTCAATACCCCTTTCATTCATCCTCTTAACGTTCTTCTCCAGCGTCTTCAAAACATCTGCATTGGGCGCTTCTCTCCCATCTTCTATCCATCCATTCTCCCTCCACCTCAACACATCCTCCGTCATAGTCTTAACAACATACGCATCATCCATCTTCAACACAACCTGCGAAACCCCCACCTCCCTCTCGGGCGTCCCCCTCACCACTTCCTCCGCAACCCTCAACCCCGCCATCGCCGCCTCAACCCCGGCCCTCTCCTTCTCCCTCCCCTCCTCCCCTCCCTCGCCTACAACCTCAACCTCCCCCCCAACATTAAACCCCCCCGCAACAGGCCTCTTCCCCACATAAGCCCCCACCGCCATCCTGACACTCCTCCTGCCCCCTCCGCCTCCACCTCTGACCCTCGCAGCCCCATCGACGGCTATGACGACGGTACCTTGATGCCAGAAACAGCTCTCACAGCCGGGTAGGAGGCACGGCACCATTTGGGGGCAGGCGACGCGGTAGAAGCCGAAACTATCGAGGGCTTCTTCGCCGCTGAAGAGGCGCGTGGAGGACCATTGGGCGCGGCCGTGGACTTGGTCGCACGGGGTGTGGGAGTGGAGGCCGTGGTTTTGGAATGGGGGGCGTGTGGACGTCGCGTCCGTATTCGAATTCGACGACGACAATTTCAGAGGTTTCGGGGGACGGGCGGGGGGTTTTTTCGTCGTTGTCGTTGTTGTCGCTGTAGTTGTTCTTGCGGCTGTATTCCCATTTTCTGTGGCTGGGTTTGTAGAGGAGGAGGGTGTGTTGGAGGCGGTAGGAGTGGTGGGCGAGTCCGACTCTTCGGTTATGCTTTTGCTTGTGTTGTTTGTGGTGTGCAGGACGACTTCGATGGAGGGCGCGGGGCCGGATTCTGCGGTCAGGGCGCGGCGGCGGGACATGGCTGCGTGCCTGTGCGGGTTGCGGGTTGCGACTTGCGGCGGGTAGGTGGTCGTACGGAGAACTGCGGAGGTGCGACAACAGTGGAAATGTTGAGGTGCGACAACAGTGGAAAGGTTTAGGTTGCACGAATTGGGCTTGTGGGGGAGGTGGAGATGGTGGAAAGGGGAGAGGTTCTGGCGCGGAGATTTTAGTCCGGTGAACGAACCCCTTTTCTCGCGGTAGGGCTGGGTAGGGCTGAGCACGTGCTGATAAGATAAGATTGACTTTAAGAATTTCCATTTGAACTTCGCTCCATCCCACTCTCACGTCATTTTTCGAATTGAGTCTGTGTAGTCCAAGTCCTGGACTTCTTTTCAAGAAGGTCTTGCATAGATATCTACATATCGAAGGATAAGGGTGGTTTTTGATTTCCTTCTATTCTTCCTCCCCTCAATAAGAGCCATCATGAAACAGAGGAAAGCCACCATTTGTACGTCCATCCCGTCCACTTATGCCTAGAACTCAGGTCACCCAGAAAAGGCCGTAATCGTAATACATTACTCCTCCATCAAATCCGAAGATATGTACCAACTCAGCCCAATGCAATTGTTACCGCCCAAATCCCAGCCCCATGCACATATCGCAGAACAGATAACGCCTCGCTCCCACCCATAACAAAATCCCTCGTTTCCAGTTCTCCACTCCAGAAGCAATCTCAAACAGCGCCGACTCCAACTCAGATCTCTCCCATCACCCCACCGCCCCCAGCACCCCCAAAACCACCTCCCACACCAAACACTCTGCCCAAAGCACCCCCCACTTCCAAACCCAGGGCCACGGATCCGTCGAATCCCACAATTCCTCCCTCCACGCCGCCACTCTGACCAGAAAGGCGCTGATGTGCTGGAGCACGGAGGAGAAGGAGGTATCGTCGGAGCATAGGAGGAGGGAGAGGAGGGGCGCGTAGATGTGGAGGAGGAAGAGGGGAGGGAGGGAGTAGGATCCTGTTGTTGTTGTTGCTGTGGTTGGGGAGAGGAGGGACGGAGCGGGTGTGATTAGAGGGCGATGAGAATTCGAAGTAGAGCTCGAGGTGGAGTTGGAGTTGGTAGATGAGGTGGAGCTAGTGGATGATGTTTTCGCGTGACCGTTCATATATCCACTTCTCGCCGCCAGAGCCATAATCGCACCATTCGTCTTCGGACTCCCATTTCCATTCATATGCTGTGACCCTCCCGCAACATCAAGATACGCCTCCGCCAGCTCAGCAGCCTGAGTCTCCTCAAACGGCGCCAGCGTCGATATGGCCGTCAAACTCGGCTTCAACGAAACGATCGAGACGCGCTGACATATCCTCCCCTGCGCATCCGTGCATTCAGACACCACAGCGCCGATGGCCAGATGAGCGGACAGACGCTCCGGCAGCTTCGAGACGAGCGCTTTTGTAGCTTTGAGAAGGGCGTCGTGGAGGATGGGCGAGGATGTCGCGAGGGCCATTCCGCGGGGGGAGAAGTAGTTTTCGCAGTCGTTGGAGGAGGAATGAGAGACGGTTTCGTTGGAGGTGGTGGCGACGAAGCTGCGCAGCTTGCCGCAGACGATGAGGGTGTGGATGAGGTAGGGTTTCCCTTCGATGACTTCGCGGAGGATGTAGGGGCGCGTTTTGGAGACGGGGATTGTGGCGACGTGGGCGTAGGTTTCGTTGACTGTGGCGAGGGGGAGCCAGGTCGAGGAAATTTGTTGGTCGGTGGAGGGGAGGACTGCAGGTTTGATGATCGTGCCGTTGATACCGTTTCCGGAAGACTTGGTTGGTGTGCTGTCTACGGATGTGGGTGCGGTGCTGATGGGGGAGTCTGGCGGGGAGGAGTCTTCGCGGATGTCCCAGTGCACGATCTTACGTCCGATTGGGGATCGATGGACTACGAATCGTTGGCCTTCGGGTGCTTCGTGGAGCTTCCTGTGGATCTCGTTTCTGCTTTTGACGGTCTCGGTATGTGGAGCCAAGTCTGGAAGTCTATCCTGGACGAGATTTTCATCCAACATAATCTCCAGCTCTTCTGAAGTCGGATGCAGGATCTTGCAAGTAGTCTCGCTCTCCACAAGCTGCTTCACCAGCGCCAGAGTCGCAGGGTCCGAATAGGTATGGCAAGGAATCCATAGAACAACCTCCTCCCTCTTGATGATGCTCTTGAGCTGCTCCAACAGCACTCTCCCCGGATCCTCCACCCCCATCCTCCCCGTCGACAGATAAAGCCGATAATGTCGATATACCGCATTCGAAAAGCGCGAACAAGACAGACTGAAAGCCGACCTCTCATACTCCGCCGCCACCACGCGAATCCCAGCTCTTGACAGCACTCTTGCCACATGGAGTCCAGCCGGCGTACTTGCTCCCGTGATCAAAACCGTCCTGTGAGAAGTCCCCGTCCGCCGCCCGAGCAGCGCGTCTGAGATGGATCGAACGAGGTTCCGGACAGAGCACACACACGCCACAGCGAAATAGAGAGGCAGAGCCGCAGCCGTAATGACCAGAATGACCACCGTATGGACAGAGCCGACACCCGCGTCACCATTCCGATCCATCACTCTCACAGCGGCGAAAATCCAGTCCTCAGAGTCAGATCCAGAGTTCGCAGCGTTGCGCTTAGGATGTCGTCGCGCAGGAAGAAGCAGCGGAGACCCCATGACGAAGGTATAGTAAGTAGTTGCGCAGCAAATAATGATGGCCCGTCCAGGTTTGCAGCGTCTTGAATGCACAGATGGATGTCTACAGCAAACGTGCTACGACACTCACAAAAGCCCTTCTGGTTGGTGCGACGCGGCGCAGGTTTGGCGCGGTGGTTGGTCGCCGGCGTCATGTTGCATGAGAAACGTGACGTGCCGCTGTATAACAACTGGGATGCCCCGACTATAGCATTTGTGGTATCGGAAGGGGTAGAATTAGCTTTCTCGCGTCTTGGATGAATGCATATTGCGATGACGGTGGGTCTGTGAAGAAATTGACGTAGGTGCAATATTCGATTTCGAGTGGTCACGTGCTCGCAGACGACATCAAAGGGAGTGCTACCGCAAATATTCGCGATTTGGTAGCTATAGAGCAATTACAGTAATGAATTTTGCTGCAAGAAGCACCAGAGCATCTAGCTGCCGTTCCCTGCGCTTACTTCATCCCAGCTGGTACCTCCTAAGAAGGCTCTCACCAGCAAGCTCATCCTCATCCTCGCTGTCCTGCTCCAACTCCAGCCCCTCTTCATCTTCCATGTCCATGCTGTGGCCCGCAGGACCAGCGTCTGAAAATCCAGCCTCGATTTTATACAGTCGCAACATGTCCGTCGCTCCAACCAGGTCTGATTCCAGCATCCAAGACCCTTCTTCTTCCGGATACGACACCCATTTGACGAAAAAGTAGAGGATGCCATCGAGGTACTGATGCTGGAGGATGCTCTCGATTTCGTATTCTTCGTCCTCCTCATCTTCGTCTCCGTCTTCATCACCACTGTGGAAGTCTTCTTCCATCTGAGTTGGCTGCACGGTGATGTTGTTGAGTAGTGGCGGGTCCGGAGAGCGTTGTTTCTCTTTGCCCTTGAGAGAGGGAATTGTGGTGGATGGGACAGCAGGAGCATCTCGCTCTTGGCGCGTGCGTTTCCTGCCAGCGGTAGATGAAGTCGAAGTGGATGTATTTCGCGGTGCTCTTCCTGGGGGACGGACATCATAGCTTACAGCCATTGGCCGTCCATGCCTCGTCAATCTAGAACTGTCGTAAGGATTTTCGCGGCTCGGGAGAGATGTGTGGATCTCCACAACAGCTCTAGGCTGTATCCTCCTTGGAGTTGATCCTGCATGCGCGACTCCAGCTCCAGCTCCAGCTCCAGCTCCAGCTCTGAGGCCATCAGGCGGAATGACATCGTGCAGAATAGCCTTATCCATATCCGTCTGCAAATTATCAACACTCATATCCTCGCCCGACTCTGCCGTGCCCTCTTGTGTATCATCTCCCGCCCGCTCCATCCCACCCGCCATCTCATCAGGCTTCCTCCTCCTACGAACCTCCGGCTTTGGGAACTCATCAAACAGCGGCGTCCTACTCTTCTTCGGCCGCCCCACCAACCTAGTAGCTTGCACCGTCGTAGGCACCGCCGCAGGCTTCCTCCATATCCTCGCCAGCTTCTTCAATTGAGCAACCCTCTTCTCCTCCGCCTTGATCTCATCTTCAATCTCGCATTCGCGGCGGAAGGCGGCATGTTCGAACGCCTCGAGGTCGAGCCCGGAGACCCAGTCAAGAACATCTTCAAGCTCGACCAGCGTGACTTCTTGCGCGTCGCTGTCGCCAATGCTGATGCTGATGCTCCTGTCCCCATTGCCGACGCTCACCTCCTCATCTTTCGAGGTCGCGTCGTTGTTGCCATTGTTGTTCGCGCCCGACGCATCAGGGGAGTCACCACCGTCATCGTTTCCGCCGTTATAACCATCACCGTTTGTTACAGGCGGATTGCCCGTTGTAGTTGTCGTTGAAAGCGCGCGTGGCACGAGGTGATATATCGTCGTTCCAGTCTCGTCTTCTGTCCGGTCGATAATCTTGTACTCAACGTCTCTCGGCGGCGTCGACGACGCGTTTGGCAGGACGCGAGGAGGCGCGCGCGATGGAATGTATTCAAAGGGACTGTATCCATCGGCGTCGACGTCTGGGAGCTGCTCGCGCAGCTTGCGCCGCTGAAGATAGAGTCGTTAATTGAAGAAGATGTCGTTTTAGTGAGTGCCAAGACATACCCGAGCCATAGTAGGGGAATAGAGAGGTTAAAGCGAGTCGATTGGAGGATTAGGTTAGTAAAGAAGTTAGTTTTAGTTACATAGAAGGATTAGTAGACTAATTAGGCTTAGTAAGCTAGATATAAAGCTTATTGTCGATCTATCAATAGATTTAAGATCTTTTAAATAGAAAATTAAGCTAGTTTTATCTAAAATCTCTATATACAGCTCTAATCAATGGATTAAAGAATATTTCTATACTATTTCTATTAAAAGTACTTGATTTATTTCCTGAAATTATAATAATATGGCGATGTCTATATAGTGCGGGCCGAGATAGGGTCAGTGCGTTAGGAGCAGGCGCAAGCTCAGAACCTCAGCCTGCCTCTTTACCACGCAGCTTCATCATCACGCACCAGACACACGCCGCTATCAGATCGCTCATCCTGTTATAGGCGCTTCCATTTGCCATCACGCACCAGACACACGCCGCTATCAGATCGCTCATCCTGTTATAGGCGCTTCCATTTGCCCTCCTACCCACCCTTGTCTACAACATATTCTTTCTGTACATATCTTGCAGCACGTACTTCAATAATATACATGCTTGCGGCAGGGGCTGACGGCTGATCCTCGACGAGCACTCTGCTTGGTCAAGAATTAGCACTTTGTGCTTTTCGCCCAACAGATGCTGGATCACAGCCTGTTTGACCCTGCGCCCCCCCATTTTGTGTCATGATCTATTATGACTCATCATCATGTGACCGCCTGCGATAGATAGATAGAGCGAGATAGATAGATAGTAGGAAAAGTAGGCGAGCGGGGAAGCTGGGATAAGCTTCGGCAGGTACCGCTAGCAACCAATTGTTTCAATCACTTGGAATCACATCAACTTACAACCATCTTCCACATCTTCCACTTCTGTAGATGAAAACCTTGGTAAATATTGCATCAAAAGAACATGCCATGCCAAGGTGAATTTGCTTACGACTTCTCCTTTCTTCTAGCCTACGTACTTTTCTATCTATCCTTGACGCACATCGCATCGCATCTTCACATTGCCTCTTTCTTTCCCTACCCATACTTTCAATTCTCTGTATTCCCATGCTCCCTCCATGTCACACAAACTATCGATTCCCCACGTATATGCGCATCAGTTCCAGTGCCATCGGGCTATTCGAGCTTTTATTGTCGCATTGCATGGAACCGTAGTTAAGTGCTTACTTTCTTCCGCTCCGCCTCTCCGCTACCCGACTCTTCAGTCACATCCATTGTCTGTGGCCTGTAGTAGGACCTTGACGGCCTTGAATTCTGCTTGGCGGGACAAGTGCTTTGTCGCTATGTATGGTTACACAGAGGAGGGCCTGACAATGGGTGAGTGTAGGACCGTGACTGGACCTGGAAAAAGCGACGCACGTGACTTGGATTGAGATGGGACAACTTCAATACACTCGGCGTGAGGGTCGGAGGGAGACTAATACCTGAAGTCTTCAAGGTGTTGTTATGCTTCGTGTGTCTTGCTGTATGAATTTCACCTATTTGCTTCTCATATTTCAAACAAGCAAGATTCCATCAGCATTACTCACGCTGAACAAGTCATTTCCCGTGGACGAATGTTACTTTCTCTGGACGTTGGAGACTTCAAGTCATCTACCCAAGGATGTGAATGCTCCTGACCCACTTGGTCCAAATGGACCTGGCCCGATAATGTATAGGTGTCGGTAACTATTCAACCACAAGTCACGTGTATTACAATACATGGTGATCCTGGTGAGAGCACCCAGAGCACTTGCCACGTCACTCTCCTAGTCCTTTGTAGATACACCTCGATAGCCCTTCCTTTGGAGAAGAATCAAGACAACCAACACGAATCCAAAGACATACAGAGGCTCTACTGTCACCATCGACAGCGGCGAGCTTTGTGTCAAGTGATTCGCGTGTGTCTAGCTATATCTACTTCTATGCATAGAAAAATTTCCCGACAATAGGATTACTCGGGCTGGTTTCGGCGGCCTTCACGAGCATGACGCCTTTCTCCACACACAATGGCATTCATGCCATTTAATTGAGTTTCATTCACAGACAGCAAAAAGTCCAAGAGAGATTACCACTAGCCACCCGATCTTCCCGCTCACTCATTCGACTTTTTTGAAGGAATACAATCCCATGATATCCCGTCTTTGTCACTCCAAACTACAATACCAACAACAACAATACTAAGCCCTTGTCAAACCCCCCTCGCTCCACATTCTTTGTCCACAACTCCCACCCGACAATCTCTTAAAGAGACTTGCTGGAGTATAAGACTTGCAAAATCGTCTTGTCTGAGCGAATTATTTACTCACAACGAATTCCACATCTACGACTATCGACCACCGAACCTCCCTTCAAACTACAAAACCGCAACCGACCAACGACCGCAAAATGTCTGTTCACAACTCTGGCAACACCTGGCATGAGTGGCAAGCTCGTGTCGCTCACGGCATGAATGATGTCGCTGCTCCTAGGTGCATCGTCATGTAAAACCATCTCTTCTTCTTTGGAGGGCAAGGGGCCCCTGGGTTATGTACTCGAGAGCTTAGCATCGGTTTTCTTTTTATTGCGCGACTAGTTCTTGTGTCCATCACTATTTGATTATTCATTCTGCTCGGTTCCGTCTCTCTATCTCCTGCTGATGTGATTTTTTCCGACACACGTGACTTCTTCTCGCCAAGTTGACTTTTGATCTCGTGACTCGACACCTCAACTGGTTTCTCTACAGAGAGCCAGTTCTCCAAATCCTTCTTGTCAGTCCCAACAATTCTCCGGTCTGCCACAGCGCAATCTGCGCACAGATTCCTGCCGTCTGTGAGGCTCTCTGGGCGATCTGCGTGGCTGTCAGCCATTCGTGACTTCTGTGCCCGTAAAATTCTCACAGAAGTCACAGTAGAATTTTTTGACTGCAGTACGCGCAGAATCGCAAGCTGTCCATTCTACAGCCTGACAGCCCAACTCGCCTCAACAACGCCGAACCCCCAAAATTGGTGCGTTTCAGAGCTTTCTAGCCTCCGCCCTGCCGAGTGCTCGAGCCCCTGAGAAAGCGAAGTTAACTGCAAGGGGAAAGGGGCAAAAGCTTCAGATGAGCCCATTTCGCTTCCCCCGGCCGTGCCTGCGGTCTCTAAGCCCTTTTCAGGAAAGTCTGGAGACCAAACGGCAGGCCCGGTTGGTGGCCCAATGGTAGGGCGGGAAAATAGATCCTTCGCGGCGGAGGAAGAGTTGAGAAGTGATAATTGGATGGTGAAAGCGCCAAGGATGCTTTTCCGCTCCGCTCGGAGATTTCGGAGACGGCTCGGAGAGCTTGGGAGATGCACCCCTCAGCCTCACTTCACTCCACTCTCCCACTCCCGCTGCTTGACAGGGCAACAGCGCCTGTCAATTGATGCTTATTGAAACAACAAACAAAAATTTGTGAGACTTCAACATGCCGTACTCACCACCAGCACCCCGGCCGCCCGACCTCTCGCTCTCCTCTCCCGGCTGACCCCCTCCGCAGTCCGGACGGGTCACGATATCGCAGGTAGGGTGTAAAATTAGGCCACCGCCTCCATCGTATCCGTGGCTTGCATGGCGAAACTGCATGTGGAGATGGGCTCCGCCGTCATCATCCCTCCTTCCCATCAGCCTCCCCCCCATCAGCCATCCAGCCATCCAGCCATGCCTCCATCCGGGCGCGGCCCACCACATTGGGGCCAGGAGACCGGTCGGTCTGCTAGCTTGGAGTTGGGCCTGTCAGACTCCGAGTATCCTAGCCTCGTCTTTCCTTTCCTTCTCTTCCACTACTCTCTTTCTTTTCCCCATGTCTCTCCTTGTATAGTTAGCAACGTTGTATCGTCGCTCGTGCGTCGCACGTTGTGATCTTCGCTCTTTTCGTGCATCATTACCTCCCCTCCCCTCTGAACGTCTCTCGACGCGTTGTGACGCGCTTCGTTGACCTTTTGTTTCTCTTCCATCCCCCTTCGTGCCCTGCGAGACATGGCGAGGCGGAGTGGGATATCCATGCGACGCTTTTTCTATGTTCTGTTCGTGTTTGTTTTGCTCCTAGGAGTGGGTGTGAGGGCGCAAGAGGAGGATGAGAAGAGCTCTGGGTCGAGGAGAAGTAGCAGGATCAGCAGTCAGACGAGCAGGACGAGCAGCGCCGGAGCGTCAACTACAAGGCGGTCGACTTCCCAGGTCTCGCCAGTCGCGAAGGCATCGACGACAGCCAGATCGACCTCGACCGATCTCAAAGACTCCGAGGAGACCAACGCATCCGATAAAGTGGAATCCATGGCATCGGCAGAGTCAAGCGCATCAAGATCGTCTTCTGCAGCTTCAGTAACCGATGCGCCCAAGACTGCAGATGCAGACATACTTCTGCCCACCGCCGTATACGACTCGGGCACCACGACGACCGCAGACGGGACCCCTCTGCCTCCAGTCCCTAGCTGGATTGTCGAAGTCCCGGAGACATGGAATTTCGACACGATCCTCAACGCGACCGACGGCTACTCGACGCTTCAATCGGAAGCCGACGCATTCCTCGCGACCCCCGACGCCGTCTTCCCAGACATTGAGCCAATGCCCCTCATCTTTGTCAACGACTCCATCTCCATATACGCCACCAACGCCTTGAACTATGGCCTCATGTCCCAGCTTTACGTCGACACTCCGTACGAGAACCGCTCCGATGAAGTATGGTCTATCCCGGTCGTCTGCGAATGGCCCATCAGCGGCACCTTCTCCCGCATGAACCGAGTTCTTTACTACTTCGCCCTCATCTTCGCGCTCGTTGTCCGGAGACACGAATGGCTTGTCGCGGGTGCTTTGGCAATGGCGACGACATACTCGGGTGCAGCAGCTATCCAAGGATGGGTACAATTCGGCGTGATCACGCATTCGAGCAATGACTCTGCCGGGGACAACGACAATAACGCGATCATTGCTATTTTGGCGGCTGGGCTGCTCATGGCAGTGCCTTTGATCAATTGGAGTAGGACGCTGCGGAAGCTGCAGGTGCGACCGATATTGATCTACTGGGCCATCATCGTGTTGATGGGCTATATTTTGGTGGTGGCTGGGGAGGGTCTATTCAACTCGAGCAGAGGGTGGAGTGGCCATGCGGGTGGCATCATGACTTGTGATACGCAGGAACTGATCCCAGATTTCAAGGACTTGGGATTTATCAAGCGAGACTTCATCGAGAAGTACAATGTGGGTGGCCAGTCCAGACTATGGATGGGATGTGGAGCTGACCTCGATAGTGCGATGATCCTTGCTATAACGCAAAGACGATGCATCCTTTCCACTCGCCGGATACGGCAATTTCCCGACTGATTTGCGATCAGTTTACTTGGGTTTTCGGCGACAGCTCCATTCTTGCCCCCTCGTTCCCTTCTTGTTTTGTTCAGTGCCCCCGAGGAATCGCAGATGACTGCTATGTTGCCCATGATGGCTGGCGGACGAGAGACTTCAAGCTCTACATCGCTGGGTGTGTAACCCAGAACCATGATATACCGAGTTTTCAGGCTGACATCGCTTACAGTTACTACGGCATCCTCCCGATTATCATCATCGAGCTCTTCTTTGTTCTTTGCTTCGGACGCAAGTCACCCGAGGAGATCCGCGACCAGATGTTCGTCTTCTTCGTTGGCCGCAAGGCGATGGGAGAGTACCGCATTCAATCTGTCGAGAAGCAAAAGCTAGCAAAAGCCGAGAACAAGAAGAAGATCATACTCGCCCAGACGGGAGCTATGGTCTTCTACGTTCTGGCTGTCCTGATTTACTGCCTCTGCGTTCCCTTCTTCATCTTCAACATCTTCTGGCAAGAGCACCTTCTTACCTTCTTCCCCAATAGCGAGGAGAATTACGAGCCCGGTCAGTGGTTACCATGGGTGATTGTCGCTCTCACGCTTGGCGCCGCCATCGTTGGTCGGTACCATCATGTGTGGAGGGTTTACCTTGAACATGTCATTCATGGAAAGCAAGAAAAGCCTCCTAGCCTTGAGCCCAGAGCATATGTTGGGACCAAGTGGCAGCGGATGAGGATATTCTTGGACAAGAAAACGTGGCGGACCAAAGAGCGGCTGCGGTATGAGTGGAGGGATCTGAAGGAGTTCATTCAGAACCCCGTATACCTGGTGCTCGATTCAGGGTGAGTTGCTCGGCCGGTCGTCGTTTTTATTCCTTTCTGACCACCTGTAGCCGCGAACGCACTCGAGAACATCCGACCGTCAAGTACTCCTTCCTCGGCAACCTCAAATTCCCCCTCAACGACGAACGAGATTGCGAAGAATGCTTCAGAGGACCGTGGCTGGATGGCCATGCCTGCGAGAAGACGCATACAAGCCACGGTGGATGGAAGAACTTCCCCGTGGAATTCTTCGTCAATGCCGATGACCATACGCTACGCAGCTGGCAGCGCTACATGGAGCTAAACTCGTCTCAACAGCAGAATGGAATGAGTAGCCCAAGGACGAGCACGGCAAACCTGATGCCACAGAGAGGGTTGGAGCATATTGTCTATGCTATTGATCTCCCTGCCGTCCCTCACTACCCCGACAAGCGGACCGTGATGGTTAGCAACGCCCAGGCGTACGAGACCGACACCGTACTCAACGAGACATTCGATCCGGATCAGTCTGGACGAGGCAATACTGGCGACCGCCTCGCGAGTGTACTGACTACTGCTGCGCAGAGTCCTCCCACAGCATCTTATGCCTTCACGCCCTTGGATACGCAGGTCTCTGCTCCACCACAAGCTGCCCATCAGGGCGGCATTCTCGTCACACGTTCTCTGTCTATGCATTCCATGGACTCTGGAGCCGCTCCTGCTCCACCACCAAAGCGTAAAAGCACTGTGGTAACAGTAGCGGCAGTTCCACCATCTTCCTCCGCAGCTTCGCCACGCCACCCCCATGATCACTCCAGACCCGTTTCCCCCATCTCGGTCATCCATCGCCGAATCTCCCTCGGCTCCTCCATGTCCTTCTCCCGCCCACGCCGCGGCACAAATGCGTCCATCAGCACCATGGCATCCAACGCGAGCACATCCGTCCTCTCCGCGCTACCAGCCGATGACGACGCCCCGGATGTGCCGCAAATACCCAATCTGCATTTCTCCACGCACGAGACTTGGGGGTTGACATCTACTCCTTCACTGTCAGAGAGACCGCCGAGTCTTCCAGCCCCGCCACCTAAAGATGACGTGTTGGTGCCGAGGGGAGCACTTGTTCCGGATAGGAGAAGTGGCCTTTCGGTCAAATCGACGGCGGACTCCCCTACGGCGCAGATGATGGGGTATTACCAAGATGGAGAGTTCAGACGATCCATACCTCCGCAGCGGTTGTTGAGCGATGTGGCGGAGACACCTCAAGCCACGGCATCTCATACTCAACAAGGTCCCTCCGAGACTCCCATGGCAAACCGACCCTTCTCCCCCTCCACACAAGCCTCAACCCAAGCCTCCATACAAACTCCAGCCGAAACGCCAAATGAGCAACCAACCACCGGTCCCGTCTCCTACCCCATGCGGACGAAAACGGTGAATCACGGCCACGCCACCGTCGTAACTCCCACCACGACATCCATCCCACGAAAAGCCGTCGGAGGAAGCTCTCAAAGCGCTCCCTTCTACCACTTCCAGCAAGCTCAATCCTCTCTCGACCATTCCTCTGATCCGCAAACCGAAGCATCTCACAATTCCCCTCCAAACTGTCCTTCTCCCATGCCCACAAGCCATCCTCCAACCCAAACACCACCCTACCCACCCCCGCGCCCTCCAACCCCCGATGACGATCCAAATCGTCGGTACTCATCAACCTCGCACACGACGACTTTTACAACGGCAACGGACTTCACGACCGCGACTTCGCCGACTACTCCCACGACTCCTGATGGCGGCGGTGGGGCGAGGAGGTCGCATTACGGCAGTTATGGTCCCGCCGTTGCGACCGCGGTGCAGGTTAGGGCGCGGCCGAGTGTTGTTGAGAGTGTTGGCGGAGGAGGAGGAGTGGGAGCTGGATCTGGGGGTGGAGTTGGTGGAGTGGTAGGAGCTGGCGAGAGGACTAGGGCTAGTACTATTGAGATTATACGGAATAGCACGGTAGGCGGTGGCGGTGGCGGGTCTGGTCCCGCGAGTGCGGCTGGGAATGCTGCGGGACCTGGAGTGGGGATTGTAGGCGTAGTGGGTTGTGCGCCTCGCAGTGTTCGCTCTGGTAGTGGGACGTTGAGGGAGAGTGGGACGTTGGGGATGTCTTCTTCGGCCGGCGAGGAGGGGAATGGGAATATGGGGATGAGGAGGAATTTGGGTGTGAGGACCGGGAGTTCGCTCGTTCCTATTCCTGTTTCTGCTGGGGTGGGTGGGAGTGGAGGAGGAATTGGTGTTGGTAATGGGAATGGATTTGGGAGTGGAAATGGTAGGGGCATGGAGAGTGGAGGTGTCTCTCCCCTACTCGAGGCGGTGGATGCAGCGGTTGGCGAGGTCAGCGATGTCGAGGATGATGAGGGGAGGAGGCGGTAAGCTTGCCAATTAGGGAGTGGATAGGGGATGGAAGACGTGATTAAGATGATGGAATGAGGTGGAGGAATACGGGGTCGGAGGATATGGTGGGAGCGTGCCTTGAGGACTGTTTTGCTTTTTTGTTTCCGCTGGATACCCTTTTGATCTCTCGCCTTTTCGTATGTTGAGGTTTTTTTCAGTGCTTCTTTAGATGGAGATATGTAGATAGGCATTTTATATGTAGTGTAGATGAGCATAATCTGCATAATAGTATTGTTTACCAAATCATCGTCCCTTCTCGTCTTTTCTGAAAAGACTTCTGACATACTGTATCTTTCGAACATGACTAATTTTGGGGTATCGTGAAATCATAACAGAGCAAATCAGCACCGAAGTAAAACGCCCGAGTAAAATCCCCATCGACCAAAGACCATACCTCCCCTACAACTCCTCACAATCCCTAATAAACCTCCCATAAATCTCCCCAAACTCCTCCCTCCTCTCCCAAAACGGCGCATGCCCTCCCCCCTCAATCCTATGACACCTCCCCTCCCACAGCCGTCCATACTCCACCCCATCCACATACCCCAACTCCACATACGGCTCGTCGGCACCATTAACAACCGCCGTATACCCATCCGTCCACTCCCTCAACACCTTCTTCTGATCAACCCCCTCCCCCTTCTCGAACTTCTCCCACATCAGTCTCCTCGCCTTCCCATCCGTCCTAGCCACCACAGCACGCATCCACGCCTCAAACGGCC
>ML977219.1:33174-58084 GCA_010015705.1 Aulographum hederae CBS 113979
ACTATACGTCCGCGCGGGATCGGGGGCATCGCTGCTGGAGCCGTGGCCGGGGAGGTCGAAGAGGAGGGTTCGGTGGGTTGTTGTGAGGGGGGAGGGGGGCGAGACGAGAGGGTGGAATATTCGGCTGGAGGAGGAGTTGCCGTGGATTAGGACTATGAGGGTGTTGGAGGACGGGGAGGTGGAGGGGGGGTAGCCGACGGTGGCGAAATTGAGGCTGCCGTGGGGGGTGAGGAGGTGGGAGTGGCGCATTTTGGGGGTAATGGGAGGGAGGGAGAGTTTACATCGTTGGAGGGGAGGGAGGTGATGGATCTGGAGGAGATCTTCTTTGGTGGTTTGGTTTGAGGGGCGTGGAGGAGTGACAGAGGGGGAGATGCGCCAGGGTCTCGCAAATATGGGGTACATCACGTGATAGTATTTTATCTTGCACTTGGGACTCACCAGAAACATTTCGAAGACTTGAATCTCTGTAGCAACGCACAAACTGATCCTGATATAATCTACAGTCAGGACGCGAGGCAAGCTTCATAATATCTAGCTTGAGGACCACAATCACGTGCAGTCTCTTTGTCATCATTCCCCGTTCTCAACCCCTCCTTAAGATATCCAACCTCAACCCTCGGATTCAGTACTCGACTTCAACCTTTCAAATGTTGACGAGGCAACCCTCATTCAATCGGTCTCAAGAATCAAAAGTCTTCCTACACATTCTCTCTCCGAAAAATCATCTCGAGAGGCTTTCATCGGCAGAATTCAGGAGTCCATTCGACTACGCACCGAAATTCCTCCTCTTGGGAACAAGGAAGCAATGGAGTCTGTTTTTCTACTCACTTACACTGTTGACTGGTTGAGTCTACTCCCGACTTGAAAAGGCTTCTGTGCATAGACAGCGACATGGTGTGGACTCAATTCTAGCACTCGAAAATGTAGGTCCAGTGTAGGGCCATTCAATTGTTGTCCGCGAGAATGCGGGAGTGCGGAGCTGTAAGTAAGTACATGTCCTGTCACGAATGTTCTCTTGTCTTCCCGTTGGAACGCTCCATGATGTGTAAGTGTCGGCTCTGCATTTCCTTGAGTAACACCCGAAGGTTCGAATCTGTGTGAAGAGTAATAGTCTCTCCGAGAAGTTGAGTGGTTTCATTCTGTCTCTTGATATTTTGTGTTTTCTAAGAGCATGGCTGCATGGAGGCACAAATCAGACTTCAGACTCTTTGAGGTCTAGTACGACGATATGTCCTCGCAGGGACAAGAAATGCGTCGGTTGCTGTCTCAAGACCGAACTTCAAGCTTGCTGTGCGGTCTCTTGGTGTAAGTACCTGGATTTGCGGATTAGGCTTCTGCATGTCTCCTTCGGTGCTTTGAAGAGTCGTACATGCAACTGGAGTCCGCGGGCCTTGTCGTTTGGCAATTGCCAGCTCTCCGTTGGTGCTTTGGATGTTCGAGCTTTTGTTTTCCTCTTCAAAGGGACAACTTCTCGCAGTATCGAAGCTTGCGTTGTTGTCCTCCACTGATCTTCCAAGCCACCATCTGACCCTCGGAGTTGTTACTTGTTGGTCTGCTGGAGAGTCTTCCAGGTCTTTGTTGTCGACGTCGTTTCGCTGTCTGAAGCTCTGTTTCGGGGCAGTAGTAACGCCGGAGCTCTGTTCCGAGTCTTGGAGGAAACGTGTTTGAGCACAGTTCGAGGTTGTCCTTGTCTGCGGGCAGACTACTCTTCCGTTGCGGGAGTACAGCGTGTCTGTACGTTCCGTGTTCGATCGAGGACCTATCAATAATTGTGAGCTCAGCGTCTTCGACTGTGGTGGACCATCTGTGTCTGAAGAGCCAAGAAGGAAATAGGTGGTAGAGTTGTGGAAAAGATTTATTCTCAAGGTGAAAGACGGAGGGACGTTGGCTACACGGTATGTACTTACTAGACAAAGTAGACAGGGGACAAATATTGAGAGCCTTCCTGATGATTCCAAGATCATCGAGGTCTCAAACAAGAGGGCCTGGGCTGCACCTGTAGTTGGAATCTCTGGGCTAGTGGGCCTTGTTCCCCGTGGCTACTGCCCAAGAGATTTCGTGGATGCTGGGGTTGGAAGCGTCACTGAAGGCCTCTCGAGGTCCGCTTTGGCAAATGGTACGAGGAAATGGGCTTCGAAAGCCTAGAAAGGTATTGCAAACACAGGTGCTTTGGGTCAAGCACTTGCTGGAGTGCCTTATCCAAGGGATGGACAGTGCGAGGCAGTCAATAAGGGTGAAGTTCTGGTCTTGGCGAGGTATTTTCTAGGTAGGTCTGTTCTCGCTCTCAGTCAGGTCACTTCCTCTCTCGCACTTTCAAATTTCACCTCCAACCGAAGACCTACCACCACCCACATCCCATCATCAACGCACCATCTTCATCCTCTACATCCTTCCATCTTTACCTGCTCTGCCCCTATCCACCACAATGAGCACACCAGAGACGTCATCCCCACCGCCCTCTGTGGACTCCGTGGCCTCCCTGATGACTGCCACCAAAGCTTTCACTGAGCGAGACAGCTGGAAGTTGCAGCTCCTGGAGAACACCCCCGAGTGCCCCATCGGCAGGATCGACTTCAGCGATGTTTCTCATCGCCTGGTCACCCGCTGTGGCCACAGCTTCTGCCCCGACTGCCTCGAAGCGTGGTGTGCCTTCTCCGACGACCTGGCCTGCCCCAGCTGCCGGCAGGCTGGCGCTTTGCCAGAAGTTCAGGACGTCTATCTCCTCGAGGGCCACTGGCGGCGGAGCCACTGGTACGAGCTCACGGAGCAGTGGTTCGTTCTTCGGGTGAGTCTTCTGTTCAACACGCTGCCTTTCTTGCATCCTCTGCCTTGACAACGCTGACCGCCTGTGGCAAACAGCCCCGACCCCTCGGGCAGCCTTGGCTGTTCGACCAGCCGAGCTTGTGGTCGTCCGCTCCTCCTGAGCGGGGGCTCTCCGGAGCCTCCTGCCTAAATCGAGATTGAATCCGAGGTGCCCACCGCGGCCATGGACAATTTACAGACTATGGCCGAGGTGGGAGCCCATTTGAAGATGCCGAATCTGGTCGAGAGCATTGTCAAGAGAGATCTCGGCCCGGGTCGAAGTCGAGTCTCGAGATGGAAAAGCACAAACTCCCCAGAGACCGGTGTCTGCCGTGGACAATTTACAGACTACGGCACCGGCTGGAAAACATTTGTGAAGATTTTGAATCTGGTCGAGAGCATTCCAGGGTCGAAATCGAGTCTTCATATGGAAAGGCGCAAATTTCCCAAAGGCCGGTGACGACCATGGACAATTTATAGACTACGGCACCGGTTGGAAAACGTTTGTGAAGACTCTGAATCTGGTCGAGAGCATTGTCAAGGCGGAAGCACAGTAAGAAGTCGAGTTTCCAATGAAAAGCTCCCCAAAACTGACGACGGCCAAGGACAATTCACAGACTACGGCACCAGTCCTGATTAAATATGGTCGAGAGCATTGTCAGGCGGCAGTCCCAGGACCCAGACACAAGTCGGCTATGACACCTTCCATCAACCAGCGACGGCCATAGACAATTCACAGACTACAGCACCAGGAGAACATGTTCCTGAAGGCACTGAATCAGATCGTGCCCACTGTCAAAGTTCGGCGGACGTCTTCCCAGGAGTCAACAACGGCCACGGACAAGTCACAGACTATGGGTCATGACATGATGCGTAGTCTTTAGAACCTGGTTGGAGAATGGAATACGGTTCGTACGCTTTTACATCTCCATCGAAACTTGCTAACGGACGATTTCCAGACTTCTGCCCGAAGGACTCCAAAGTGACGGTCTCGAAACTTCTCATTCCATCGCCCATGGCCAGGATTTCGCCCTGACAGCCACATTTCCCGCCGAACGTGCCGTCTGACGAAGAGTCCATTAGCTTGAGCTCATCGTCCATTGACTCTGAGCTTACTGCTTGGGCTTGACGGGATATTGCGGAGCCCTCGAGGCTCGTGGGACGTGAAAATCCATCATGAAAATGATGACATGAACGGTCCGCCGAGGCACTGGGCCACAATCAGCGTCTCAGTCTGTTGTTCTGGAGACCAAGTCCCCTATCCGAAGCCTAGCGTCACCACAACAACACATGAAGCTCCCCAATCCCTCTTGGCTGAAGGCTTGGTGCCTCTCGTCCTATCCAGATGATCGCAGCACTCTCATCTCCAGGTATGTTCCCTTGCCGTACAACATTGTTGCAAGACTTCGGTATTCAGTAAGCTGACAACCTCTAGAAAATGGCCAAATTCCACATCTTCAATCCTGCCACAACCACGACTCGCCATCCCCCAAGTGCCCGTCCTCCTCCTTCACTTCCTTACACCTTGAGAGTCGACTCCTCAGTCTCAGCTGGTCTCACCTCACTCGGATCGAATGACACTGAGAAGCAGAATGGAGCTAAAAAGAGGGCAAAACAATATTCTGAGCACCGTGTACAGAGAGAGTCCGTCACAAGCCGGTCACTGGCGTGGCGATCTGGAACAACGAATGCTTGCTTCGCTCAGCTTGGCTACGCTTTCGTCGCTCGTCTTCAAGATCCGCTTTGCTCGTCCGCAAGTTCCACTTTGGCGAGCTTACTGCACCAACTGCAATGCTTCCGCGATTTGGTGCCTCCACGCGGCCTCGCGGCCATGATCTCCGGCGACCGTAAAGTTGTCCGTTGGGGCTCACTCGTCCAAGCTCTCATCTCATCAGTTCATCTACTTCAATCGCAACGACAGAGTCCCAACGGCCATGGACAGTTTACAGACTACGGCACCGGCATGAAGACCTTTATCAAGACGTTGAATCCGGTCGCTCTCCCACATCAAGGACGTACTGCGTGATGATCTGAATGGCGACCGTGCCGGCCCGGGGCCAACAACGGCCATGTACAATTTACAGACTACGGCACCGGCATGAAGTCTTTTATCAAGACGCTGATTGCGGTGGCTTCGGTCGACGGTCGTTCTCGACCGACAACCCATCAAGGACGTCCTGCGTATGGTTTGAACGGTGGCCGTGCCGGCGGGAATTCTCCGGCAACCGCAAAGTTGTCCGTTGGGTCCACTGGAGGTCCATCAAACCTCCAGGGGCCCACTCGTCCAAGCTCTCATCCCATCAGTTCACCTACTTCAATCGCAACGACGGAGTCCCATCGGTGCCCGTTCTTCGTATGCAGCAAAAGTGGCCTTGGCATTATCAAGTGTCAGATCTAGACTACACCGTCGAGGTTGCAACCGTACAAGATATCGACTTCCGCCCCGATAAACGAATAAATATGCCGCGTGACGTTCGATGGGCCGTCCAAATGTGGGAAGTTAATGGAACTCCTGGCTGACAGGGAATGAGCGTCTGGGCATCGTAGAACAAGCGAAATAGAAGCCGGAGGAGCTTTCTTTCTTTCCGATTCCAGACCACGGCCATGGACAATTTACAGACTACGGCACCGGCATGAAGACCTTTGTCAATGATCGAGGTGTCGTGGCTTGGGGGTTGTGCGTTCTCTTCAAGGTTCGAGAGGGAGATGGTAGTGGGGTTGGGAGGGGTGGAGGGGTGGGTGTTTGGTTTGCGACTCTGTTCGAAGGGCTTGTTGGGGAGTGGCGTGGAGGCTTCGGAGTCTTCGGAGTCTTCGGAGTCTTCGGCGTCATCGGGCGAGGTAAATGTGGTAGACTCGGTGTGCCGTGTGACCTGTGTAACAGTAGATGTGGTGGTCCCGGTGACTGGAGCGGGAACAGACGACAAGATGGTCTCTGGCTCCTCGGTAGCCTCCCGAGAGGAGTTCTTCGTGGGATCTTCTTCTGGCTCTTCGTTGACCTCCTCAGAGTAGCCTTCGGTGGGATCCTCAGAAGGCACTTCGGTAGGCTCTTGGGTGGCCTCTTTGCTGGGCAGCTTGGAAAGCTCCTCTGTAAGTTCACCGTCTGGCCCTACAGGCTCAGACCGATCCGTTGCGCGCCCAGCAGAGTCACTATCCTCGTTTCGTCCCTGTTCCTGCTCAGAAGAAGCTTGCTGCTCTAGAACCGCATCCTGAACAAAACCGGACAACACAGGCGAGCTCGAGCGAGCTGGAAGTAGAGGCGATTGTGGCTCAGTGATTCTCTCTTCCTGCTCTTTGCGACTTCTCTGCTATGATTCTGTTCGGCGCTCAGTTCTCGTAGCCCGTTTCCACAGAGCTTTGAGACGCGAGCAGGGTGGTCTTTTGACTAAGTCCGGGCTATCAAGACGCTCCGAGCATCGAGGCCGCACTTCTGCTGCAATCCTTTGCAGATTCTCTCCAGGGACGCCTTTGTTCTTCTTTGATCGTGCAGCGCAACAAAACCTCCAGCAAGGCATGGCGTCGTTGTTATTGATGACGGAAATGGGGGAATGTCTGTGGTTGACTGGTGGTTGATGTCTTCGGAGGAGAGGTGGGTTGTGACAAGGACGAAAAGATCTGTGCGGAGGGAGTGTAGGAGCTGCGCCTGGCTAGTATTTCGCTCGCAGTGATACTGTAGATCTGCAGACGTGTTCCGGCTTACCATTGTTACCAACTTGAAGCAGGTTCTTTGGCCGGAACACCCGGGTGTTTGATGGAGTCCTCAGGCCTCCTTCATCTCGTTCTCATATCATGGTGAATCATCTTCTATATAGCGCGTACATGAACCTCTCATTTCGAAGCTCTCAAACTCTACCAAGCTTCTTCGATGGCATGTCCGCTTTTGCAAAGCTTCAAACGCATGTTAGAAAGTCTGCTAAATGCTTTCTGCAATTCATAGCTCAACAGTTCCAGCATGTGACGAGTAAACCCTGTGGAGCACCTCCGATGGTTCAATCATCTTATTTGTGACCGCATTCGGCAATTCTTGGCACAACACTACCCCGCCAATCAGCGTCCACCCTTTAAACTCTATCTTGACCACCGGGATCCAATGGCATGGCGAGACGGCAATATCATTTTCTCAAGAGACTGTCAAAAGACAATTATATGGAAGGAACAGTTAGGAAGTTGGGGGTGTTGGGTCTGGCGATCAAACGAGGACGTCGAGGGATGGATGCCAAAATCTTGAACAGCTGCAGCGGACTTGGAGTTAGTCTGGTAGATGAAACTCGTAGAAAGAGGAGAGATGCTCAGTATGTGGCTTCCAATTGAGATTCACAAAGAAACAGGTCAGCAGCCATTACGAGCGCAGGCCTAAGCTAGTTTTCTTTGTGCTTGCAGGGCTCTTGGAAGACAAGTCACAAAGAAAGGTGCGGAGTCCCAACGAAAAGTGCCGGCAATTTCCAAACTCAAGATCTTTGTCCGGATTGCTTCAAATGAATAGACCAATGGGACTGAGTGGGTTGCGTCAAGTCAGTGCACTCTACGTGGGCGTTGCAGCATTTGGGATGGCTGGGAAGATCTGACCCTGCCACTGGCAGTGGAATTTTCGGTGTGCATATAATCAGCTCAGGTTAATAGACTTTCGCCTTCGGGCATTTGGTCATATTGAAACAATACAGAGAAGATTAGCATGGCCCCTGCACTAAGGATGACACGCTCAATCAAAGAGAAGCTCACCATTTTTTTTTTGCACATCCATGTTCAATTCAGGGTGGAAATTCAAGAATTTATTTTTTACCATTTTCTGCCATTCACATCTACACATCCTTAGAGATGCATCTAGCTGTGGTGGACAGGAATTGGGGGTGTTCAAGTGAAGGGTGTCGGCAGGAAGGGGCCGGGCACGCACTTCTGGGCGGTTGGGCCGGCGTGTGGCAGCGCCCCGGCACTGAGAAAAATATACTGTCTATGTATTCAGCTTAGATTGATAGACTTTCGCCTTCGGGCATTTGGTCAATTTCAAACAATACAGAGAAGATTAGCATGGCCCCTGCACTAAGGATGACATGCTCAATCAAAGAGAAGCTCCCACTTTTCTTTTGCCCGTTTCAAGTTCGAATCCGGCCGAGGGAATTCTAGTACTGATTTTTGCCATTTTCCCTTGCTTAAAATCTTAGGCTCTTAGAGGTGCATCTGGCTGGGTTGGTCAGTCAATGGGGTTGGTTGTGGGAAGTTGTGGGCTTGAATGGGCAGCTTTTGGTGGTGCTGCAGGAGTTCCAGCATCTTGGCAGCCTCTGCTGGAACCATCCCCCAAGCAGCCTCCCTTAGGTAGAGTTCTATCTCCAGTCACCTGGAAGTCTCACAAGATGACTCAGACGTTATGCGTCACGCCCGGATTTCTCAGAGACAAAAAGCGCGCCGCTGCTCCCAATTCCTCCATCTCCAAACACCGTTCCTTGTCTCGACCCCCAAAATCTCTGCCCACCACAACCACTTCAGACTGTAAGTATCCCTCTGATCATCCTCTCCTGAGAATCAGCGCACTTGACTCAACAGAGCTAACTGAACAGCTCTGCTTTTTGGCTGCTCAGAATCAAGTCTGGTCGAGACACGCGCTCAGCGACGAGTTCACTCACTCCAAGCCCATCATCGACAGTGCTCGCTTCACGCATCTCACCCTGCGCACGAAGCTATCTGAGCCTCATCAGAAGCCTGTCTCCTTGATCGACCACGTTTTTCTCATCTCGACATTCGGATTCCTCATCATCACATCTCATCCGACTCCTCGGTGCTGTCAACCACCTCACGAGCCACTCCCCTTCAGCTTGACACCGCTGCCACATCCATCGAGAAATCTGCAGCCAAGAACCAGTTTTCTCTGAGCCCGTAAGTTTTTCCTGCCTGACATCACCCGCTCGTTCATTGACTGACGCAATCTCTCCAGAGCACTTCACACTTCTCATCTCCATTTGACGAGCTCCCATCAAGAAGCCGACCGCCACCACCTCAGCGAGCTGCGAACATGAGCTTTAAAACCACTCAGCCGCCGCCATGGCCGGACGCATCAAGCTTCTCAATCGCTTCCTGCGGCGCACAGCGCGGAGATGGTCTGATATTGAGTGGCATCCTTCGGGGCCCTCAACTTTATATTTTCGACACTGGCGAGGAACGCCGCGTTGAGACTCAGGATGGTTTTCAAGTCCACCCGGATGATGGATTCCATCATCAACCCCCGCGATGGTGACTGCGGAGGCAGTCACCTCGCTTCGTCAGCGCAAACCCGGCTTCATGTTCCCCTTCGCCGGCGCGGTCCCCCGCCTGCCTCGCCTCCATGGCAGGCAACTGCCGCAGTGTCCGTCATCCCAGAAGCCCATACGTCTGAGGCCATTACGGTTGTCTCGTCAGCTCCTACGCACGCGGTCAACGCTTCCATTGCTACCACCGAGCCTCCCGCCTCCGTCTCGCTGTCTGTCGCTGCAACGGAGCCTGTCTCACAGACTGGAAGCCGTAACAGTGGCCTGCTGCTCTCCCGGTGGGCCCCTCGTTCCCGTTCTGTGGCTCCTGTGCAGACCAGCTGCCCCCCTTCCGCCACGGTGCAAGCTATTCAGGATGTACCCGCCATCGACGATGAAGTCCCTGTCGCTACTTCAGAGCCTGTCATCA
This sequence comes from Aulographum hederae CBS 113979, assembly GCA_010015705.1. Classification (NCBI taxonomy): domain Eukaryota; kingdom Fungi; phylum Ascomycota; class Dothideomycetes; order Aulographales; family Aulographaceae; genus Aulographum; species Aulographum hederae. The sequence continues at coordinate 42,619 of ML977219.1, forward strand.
ACGAGCACTGGTCGAGCAGGCGGACAACGTCTCCGACACGCCTTCGGACGATGGCTCTGTTGCCGGCTCCGCTCCCGCCTCCGAGGCGAAATCTACTTCAGGCGCGTTATTTCGATGGACCAGTCTCCGGCGACGATGCTGAAGATGATGAAGCCTCCTTTGCCCGTTCGATGCAAGAGCTCACCGATGACCTTGCGAACTGGGGCTTGGATGGCACCAGCGAGGAGAACCAGACTCAGCGCCAGACTGTCTCGACGGAGCGGGAGATGGCCGCTGTGAACGACTGCTACAAGCAGACGGACCGTGTGGCGTACTTCGAGAAGGAGTATGAGCCGTTGTATATCTACAACGGTCCAGGCAAGACTTCCAAGCCTGTTTTCAAGCCTCAGGATTCTCCCCATGGTCTCGAGAGTCGGGTGGAAGGAGCTTGATAGCCGGAGATTTTAAATTTAAGATTATAATAATAAATTAATAAAGATTTATGATATGCAGTCCAGTCGGGTGATTCCATTGATTGAGTGAAGCGTCTAGTGTGAGTGTCTCACGTATTCTATGGCTGGAATAGAGAAGTGGTTGTTCTCCTGGGCTTGCATCAAGAACCTTAGCATCTCTTAAAGACAGCTTGAGGGTGGCGTTTACGAACCTCATAATCCTCATCGCAATTGTTCTTCAAACCAGCCTTGAATCCACAGTTCTACAGAGATCCATCTCTCTTCAGTGAGTCCAGTCTCCAAGAACAGAGCCATGCCGGGTGAACTTGGGCCCGCCTTAACTCCTAACTCCCAACACGGCCGTCGAAGTCTTGGCATGGCCCTTAAATACTCGCTCGCCGCGCCGAACAAACCCTCTCCTTCTCTTCTCACCCAAAGGGCCCATACCGGCACCTGGTCAATATCGCACTTGACACCTGTGTTTTGAGAGACTGCGCAACCTCTCAGGGATAGAGCGGGCGAAGTCCCTGGAGCCGTCCATCGCTGCCATTATGTACCACGCCCCGCGATCTAGGGAGCAAAGCTCCCTAGACCGTTTCGCGTTACCTGTAGGGGTCTCCCCATGACAGGCCGACCGTGTCTTGCAGGAGGGAGTCCTCTGTAGATCCGTATCCACGCGACCTATATGCCTCTTCGCCTCCCACTAGCCAAGCTTGTATTCCCCTACTCCGTCAAGTCTCTTTTGAAGTGGCCTGGGTGTTTCGCTTCGGAAGGTTGCGAGCTCCACGCTGTTTAAGGCTCTCCACTTAGCCACCAATCGTGCCGATTGTCGTCAAGTCCGTAGGTAGTGCCAACGTCAAGTCTGTGAGATGCAGTCAACATCAAGTCTTCAAGAGAGTGGCCTGGGTGTGTAGTTCGTTCCTGTGCCCTCGCTGTTTTGCAGTCTCAGAGCGGTACAAGCACAGAGGTGTCCTGTCGCGATCCTAGGGCATCCACGTCCACCTGAAAGGTAAGTCAGGCTTCGGGCAGGCTTGCTTAGGGCCTGTAGAATCGTGTCGGATGGTTTTTAAGAAAATTCCTCTGTTCCACTGTTATGTGGTTCAGTCTTGATGTGTGAAAACTCTGCCTTACTGGGCGTGTGGGGTTGCGAGCCTCGTAACAACCGTAACGTCGCAATGCGCGACCCAGTTCAGGACGTCTCTACTCTGGCAGACTCGTCTAGTACAGATGAGAAAGTTCCCAGGCATCACCGCGTGGAGGCGTAGAGTCCAGTTTCGATGCCCTTAAAATAATTTGATATTAAAATAATTCGATATGAAGAAAATTCGATATAAAGATAACTCGATATAAAGATAATTCTCTCGATATCTCGATATCGAGATTAGATTTACTTGGTCATAGAAGGAGAGAGAGTCGAAGCCTCGAAGGATACTCGTTAGAAATTTTCTATACAGTTTGAAGACTCGAAACGATAAACACGATCAACACCAGTCTATAACATAAAGCTAGGGTATCAAGCAGACATAAATCCCAAAAACGCCACTATATCGCAGGGACCAACTCCAAACCCACCAACCTCAAACCACTATCTACATAGCCCACCCAATGCCATCCCTCCCCTCCGCTGCTCTCCTCCTCCTCCTCCTCTCAGCCTCCATCCGCCTCTCCTCCTCCACAAGCTCACTAAGACTAACCCGTCGTTCCTTCCTCGCAAACTCCTGGAAGTTCTGTACGCCGGGTCCGCCTTCGACGCTTGCTTCGCTGGACTTTCTTCTGTGGCCATTCACAAATCCAGCTGCACGGGGCTGCGATTGCTGTGGGTGTGGATGTGAATGCGACTGCTGCGTTGACGGCTGCGAATTCGACTGCTGCGACTGCGCCTCCCCCTGACCAAGTTGAAAAGGCAACGAAGCGGACGAATAATACCGCTGCTGCGGCACGAGGGACGTATTACTCGAATCTGATACCCTCCTATTCGAATACGTACTCCCGGACCCACGCTGGTGCGGCTCATTTTTCGGCGGCGAAGGCGACGGTGAGGAAACAGGTGAATACCTCGCTCCCGCGGCCCCGGACCCGGGCCCACCATACAAATTCTCAGAACTAAGACGCGAGGCCCATTCGTCGGGCGGAGCCCAATTGTTCTGGCCAGTTATGGGGCCGCTGATGTTGCTGCTTGTGCGGCGGTGGTGCTGATGTGGGCGATGAGGAGATTGGGAGGATGAGGCTGTGGCCGAGGGACCGGTGGTAGGATTGGGATTGGGATTGCTGAGGTCGGGGAAGCGGGTGCGGCTTTGGTCGTAGCTGACGCGAGGGGAAGGGGTGGAGTTTCCGTTACCGAAGCTGGCGCGTTTGGGGGAGCGGTTGGGAACTGGCGGAGATGTTCTTGGAGGAACGGCATGGTAGCGGTTTTGGGCCCGTGGATCGATGTCGCGAGGTTGGGAAGCACCGAAACCGGTGGGTGGATTGTTTATGTGAGATCCCGGGAGATGGGGTAATGGAGTTTCTGGGGGTGGAGCGATGTTTGGAATATCATTGGAATGGCGGGGAGTGTCGTCGTGGTAGGGTGTCCAGGTACCCACTGGAGATTGCGAGGGAGACAGTGGGGAGACTGGTCCGTCGTAGTCTCGCTTTGCAAAGTCCTTCGCTTCGTGACCTGGGAGCTCATGGACGTGCCTGTGATGCGCACGGTCGTCCATGGGGCGACTGTGATGATGCGCAGCGGCTGTGCCTACAAGCGCGCCTGCTCCTGCTGTCATAAGAGGCTCGCCAGATAGCGAGCGATGGTGACCAGACTGTTCATGTGAATTTCGAGGGGATTCAATCGCAGCATCGTCTAGAAATGGTGATCTCGCGGTCTGCTCCTGGCCATGGTGGTAAGCATCGCTAGGACCAGCAGTCTCGTAGTCTTCTCCAGCCGGAACAGGAGCATAGTCGGCACTTCCACCGCTGGGTACGGGTTTCCGCAGGATGCTATGTCGCGCCTCCGAAGCTGGCAGCTCGTGACGCTGGTTAGCATGGGTATTGTGGTGGTGTGCTGCAGCCCCGCCCAATGCAGCTCCCGCCGTGCCAGCTGCCAGTGCTTCTCCGCCGTGGTGATCGCCGCGATTGCTGAGACCATGATGAATGCCCATGGGGGTTCGGTGAGCCGATTGATCTTCATACGGCACGTAATCGTCTGTGAGTCCAGGTCGACTATTCGGTGCTGTACGTCGAGGCGGCGGAGGAATTAGAGTAAACGGATTGCCTCGTGGATGCTCTGATGGCGCGTGAGACATTTCCGGCCCTCTAGCGGCTGCGGCCATGGGGTTGTCGGGTCCCGATGTAGCGCGTGGGTCAAGCAGGTTACCGACTGAGCCTGTGGTATTCCGATTGGATCCACGCCAAGCGTTGAGTGATTCTTCTGACGGAGAGGTGGAATGCCTTATCTTGCGCCGGCGTCGGCAGCAGAGAAAGTATATCAACGTGGCAACCAGAGCAAGTAGTGCCGCGCCGAGAACTGAACCGATGATGATGGCGGTGTCTTTGTCATGGCGCGTTGGCCGGGAATTCTCCGCCGCGGACGATGGCGACGATATTGTCGACGAGAAGGATGATGATAAGCTTGCGGTCGTTGAGCTCCGAGAAGTTGTTGATGCTGAAAAAGCAGGGGAGGATGCCGTCGTGGTCCTGGAGGAGCTCACACTACTCGACGAAAGGGTTGATGATGATGGAGTCGCAGTGGGAGTCGCCAAAGCTGCTGTGACTTGGGTGTAGAATTGGACGGCAGCGGAGGTAATTGCGGGTAGCATAGACCCAATCTCAGAGGCCAAACTGTTGATGGCATCCTGTGCATACGCTGGAGCTACGCAGAGCAGCACAACAGCGAGGTAGAACGTGGAAAGCCGCATTCCGGAAGCTTGTAGATGGAGATCCCTCGCTATCGCCCACGGATGGCTACTTGGGATTGTCAAGCGGTATGCTCAGTGGGGAGCTGGTGGAACATGAGGGAAAGACAGCGAAAGTTTGTGATGCAGAAAGTGAGACAAGAGAAAGAGGAGGATCACGGTTTTGACCTCGAAAGACACGAACCGGACCGCCAGGGAAAATCTACGGGTAAGGCATTCTGGAAGGTCTCGAAGCTGTTGATCTTGGTCTGACCGGGTTCGTTCCAAGCATCAATCTGCAGCCAGCGCGTGGGCGCAAGCATCAGCCACAGGTAAAACGGCTATCCAAGGAGCGGGGTTGAAAGCCGGGCGAGTCGATTGGCCCTAGATTGGAGATCTGCTCCCGATATGGGGGTTGTGGCGAGTGGGTGACAGGCACAAGGGGAGCATGTCGTGGCATGTGGCGGTGCAAACCGATATCAGGGTCTCAGCGGCGTCGTCGGCAAGCTCTCGAGACGTCTTATTCGTTCTCGGGCCTGTCAGAGACGGCATCCCACATGGAGAGTGGCGCGGGCAGAACTGCATGTGGCTTTAGTATGGAGAAAAACCGGTTTGCAAGGCGGCCCGCAGGTCTAGGAGCGACGATCATGAACCGAGTAGAATAGACACGACAGAGACGACGAATCCACCACCCTTACCAAGCAGCGTGCGTAGATTGCAGTGGAGACTGGAAAGAAGAATGAAACCTCATAAGGAACATAGTAAGCGACCGCGTGACAGGGAGATAGGCCTGGTCTGCTGCGGTTTGGCACAAGGCCGGGAAACAGTCGGCTCGACCTACGCTTCCACGGCGAGGCAGATCATCATGTTAGCATGTCGGCCGTGGAGTCCTTTGGCACGTGAAATTCTGCTTGTCGAGACCGGATTCGAGTTGCGAGGCGTGCGTGGGAGCGCGGAGAGAGAGACAGGCGACGAGGGTTGATGTGACGGCTCGAAGTTCAAATTCAAGGTGGAAGTTGAAGTTGCGCCGGTGACGTAGTTTCGCCGGTTCCGGCTGCGCAGTCACGTGATTTTCTTCAACCTCGTCCGAAGCCAGGTCCAAGTCATCAAACGGAAAAAGACCTTCAACCATCAATTCAGAAGCCAACGTCTTTGTTACACATCGAGCCAAAGGGGTTTGATCATGTTTATGACCCTCCTTCGATTCCGGCTCTGTCAGTCCTTCGAGATGGATCCATGACCTGTATTGAAAGATGAAGCTTGAGGAGGTACAGGGACTCCTTCACCGTGTCCATGACCACATGCCCCTTTCAAGTCACACAGGCGTCACGTATGCATACCAGATCTGATCCTTACTGCGAATGCAATCTGCAGATGACGGCTCAGGACAAGCGGAGCAGGCATCGCTGCAATGCGAAAGAACGCGGTATAGTATCGACTAACAGCTACACCTCGAAGAGTGAAGACCACGTCTCATCTCGATCATGTGAGTGTACTTTGGTACATATGAATATATTTACTGACTCATCTTCTATCCTAACAGGTCCCCTTCAACCCGCACACCTCGCCTGCACCTTCCACCCGACCTTCATCATCACCGTACACCGCCAATGTCCACAGCGGCCACAATAATACCCAACTCCACCCCCGGAGCAGCCACCAATTCATCCCTCCATCTTCCCTCTCCCGCGTTTGCACCGCACCTGTGATGAACGTTAGTACGCAGGCTGCAGCGAACACAACCGTCTATCTTCATCAAAGATTGAAGAACAAAACAAGGGGATGTTGGCTGCTGCGTTAACGATGGCACCTTTCCCGCCGAACATGGCACCACCGCGGCGTGGATATTGGGCATGGTTGAGCAGTTTTCTTTCTTGCACTTGGATTTTGAACAACAGCCGTTGATCTAGCTCGGCGGCGCACCCGACCAATGTCATATGTCATTATCAACTCATCGGATGGCCTTGAGCAATATAGGAAAAGACTGCAGAGGAGGAAGGAGATATGTACAACGATAAAGGGAAACGTCGGACTTACAATAAGCGGTCTAGTCATCTACAAACTTCTTCGACCTAACCTTCCACCGGGCTCCAACACCATACCTGGAATGGATGTGAGTATACCGGCCGAAGTAGACACAATCATCCACCCTGGACTGTCCACAATCTACTAAAGATTAGAATGTCGAAAAGAGATGTTGGCTAATGCTTCAACGATAGCACCTTCTCACCGAAAATGGTACTACCGCGGCTATGGTTTTTAACAGCAGCCGTTGATCTAGCTCGGCGGCGGCACCCGACCAGTGTCACAAGTCAATATCAACTCATCGGGTGGCCTTGAGCAATTTGGGAGAGCACTTGGGGGAGTGGAGATCGCAGGACGACTTAAGAAAAATCTGAAAAACGTTGAACTTACGACAGTATAGGTAAGCAGACTAACCATCTGCAAACTTCTTCGACCCAACTGTCCACTGAGTTTCAACGGCATATCTGGAATAAATGTCAGTATGCAGGCCAAAACAGACACCCCGGACCGTCCAAGTTCTACTGAGGGTCAGAAAGTCAAATAAAGGGATGTTGGCTGCTGCTTGAGCGACGGTGCCTTCCGCCCTGCAATCGCACCACCGCCCCGATGGATTCGGGAAGTTCTCATACTTGCACACGGATTTTATTGACAGCAGCCGTTGATGCAGCTCGGTGGCGGCACACGATGACTGGCTTGGTAGTCGAAAAGATTATTCACCGTGAAGCCATGAGCGATTTGGGAGGGAATTTGAGGCTGGGGTGACATCTACTGGGCAATTGGAAAAGAATGAGCGCACTTACAGCTGTAGGCTGGGTAGCTTCCATTTCCCTCTGCTAACATTCAAGACCTAGATTCCGTCTAGGTCTTTTTTGAGAAGCTCTGTGTCGATGTCAGCTGACTCCGTGCTCGCAGCCATTGCGTTTACGCCTCGCATAACAACAGGAAGAAGCAAAGAAAGAGTTGAAATGTTGGCGCCGAACTGCAAGAAACCGTTTGGCGTTGCCGCCGTCCACGTCCGCCTTGCCATGGGACTTGGCAAGCCGGTTGGGGCGGGGGGTCCAATCCCCCCCGTAAACCGACTCTTGCGAGCGGTTTCGGGTCTAGGTCCCGTCATCCTTAGTGTGAGTGGATGGTGAGCTTCTCTAGGCACGGTTTGATGCAGACGACGCCTGGAGACAGTTTGGTCGACATGTCTCCAATAGTTGGTCTTGCTCGGCAGCACACGCCTCATCGGGAACAGCAGGGTAGCCGAGATGGGACAAGGTGTGGCTATGAGCGTAGGTGAACGCGAAGGCGTTGGAAAAAAATGGGAAGATGCGATGACGTAGGAAAGAAGAGGAAGGTAGGTGAAGAAGGAAAGTGGTCCTCTTACCTGCTTGCCATCTGGCAGCTTCTCTCCCTTTCGAAGCCTGCTGCTGCTGCTGGGCTTGACAACCCGCTTCGCAAAGTCGTCATATCCTCACGATGTCTCCATAATGAGCAACCCTCTCAGACTTCGATCCATCGGTCAGTATCAGCTTTCTCTTCATCTCAGAAGCCGCAGATGGCACATACCTGCTACAGGGCCCACAGCTCATTTCACATCAGCCTTCGCTTCACCGCAGATGTACCATGCCTGCGTCTTTGACGACTTTCTTTCAAGTCAACGGATCAAAGCAGAAGGACCATGCCTGCTCTCAGCATTTCCCGTCTTTGTAATGTCTTCATGATCTTCTCTCCATATGCTTCGAATGCATTTCGTCTTCCCAGTGTGTGTAATGTCTGTCCTTTTCCTCTTCCACCTCTTTCCAATGTTCTTGTGTCTCGATGGGGTGTGTGCTCAATTCGCAGTTGTCGTGGCGTGAGACTGGCGTAGTCTGAGCTGTGTGGAGGGCATGTGCGTGGGAGAGAAGCTCTTTGTGGTTCCGAAATGTGGGTCTGTCGTTCGCCGTCTTTCTTCAGACACGTCGTGCGAGTTTTCGAGTACCTGTCAAGTGTCAGCACTAGAGTCCTGCTGCGCTGACGCCCGGACCGGCATCTGCGCAGTAGAAGACTCAAGAAAGGTTGTGTAAAGGATGCAACTGTAAAAAAGAAGAAATGTGCCATCGCTTCTATGCACGGTTCCATGCTAATCTGTTGTGTCATCCTTGGCAACTCCATTAAAGTTCATCCAGAGATTAACGGGTTCCGCCGCCAAACGCAGCTTTTCCCTACGATGCCACTCGGTCCGCTCTACACAGACCTACGTGGGCATCCTCTGGACAACGAAGCGGGCTCAGATCCTCCCTTGGAGCGAGGGGAGGTCCGACGGTATTGATCTTTCTCAATTTCGATCTGTGCTTGGCGGACCAGACGCAGACTGCCGCACGACTGGCGATAAACGTCCTCGCGGACGGGGAGAAGAATCGTGCGGCTTTGAGCTTTGAGGGAGTGGAAATGGGGGGAATAGGGAAGGGAGAGTGAATATTGGACGTACGTTTGTGGTTCTTTTCCTCTGTTGAACGTGTGCTGCGAGAGTATCTGTCTGACGTCAGCATTCGAGTCTTGCTGCGTCGATGCCAGATCAGCATGCGCTGCCGCAAAACGTCAAGAAGAGATGTGGAAAGCAACGCAAGCAAGAGTGAAGAATGAAAATGTCCCTCGCTTTCAACAAAAAAACTTTCTTCGTGTATACTTCAAAATGTCCCCTCGCTCTCGGAAGTTGAAATCTCAATGAGACCAGATACTACATAGGATTCTAAACCCTTTGGGGGAGGTCAAGTATATCCAGAGATTACAGGTCGAGTGGTGCAGTCCCTTCCCTTGATGCCACTCGGTTCGCTCTACACAGCACCCTACGTGGACATCCCCTGGACAACAGCGAGGGGGGCCGGATCCTGCATGCCCCGCGCGAACGGGGGAGGTCTCCAGCGGTTGATCTTGCTCAGTTTCGATCTGGTTCCCCCGTGGGAGAAGGCAGACTGCCGCGCGATTACGATAAACGTCCTCGCGGACGGGGAGAAGAATCGTGCGGTTTTGAGCTTTAGGTAGGGAGTGGGGAATAGGGAGAGGAGTAAAAATTGGACGTACCTTTGTGATTTATTTTTCTTAGTTGGGGGTGTGCTGCGAGAGTACCTGTCTAATGTTAGCTTTAGGGTGCTGTTGCATCGATGCCAGAGTAGTAGCTTGTGCTGTTACAAAATGTTAAAAAGAGACGGAGAAGAAAAGTCCCTCACTTTCAGCAAGAAAAACTCTTCCCGTATAACGCAAAATGTTCCCTCGCTCTCGAAAGCTGAAATTTGGGGGGGTGGGGGGGAGGGGGGACGGAATTCAAGCTATCCAGAGATTACAGGTCGAGGGTGGTGCAGTCCTCTTCCCTTGATGCCCCGCGGTTACCCTACGTGACAACAGCGAGGCGGGGCCGGATCCTCATGCCCCGCAAACGGGGGAGGTCTCCAGCGGTTGATCTTGCTCAGTAAGTCCCCACACCCTGTTAAACGTCAGCATTTTCCTTTCTGGTTCTCTTTCCGCGACTGACTGGGAGCAGCGAGACAAGAAGGCAGAGCGTGAAACGCAGCAGAAGAAAAACGAAAAGAAAAGCAATGTCCGCTCGCTCTGGATGCAACCCTCATCTCATATCTTGTTTCTGGTAGTGGCAATAACATGTCTTATGGAGGCAAGGCAGTCATCATTCAGAGATTACGCCTCTCTCAGTGCCACTCGATCCGCTCTGCACAGATCTACGTGGATACCCTCTGAACTACAGCGAGCGCGCTCAGTACTCCCCACGACACAGATACAGAAGCCCTAGCTAGCTTGCACCCTCGGTGGAGAGTCTGATTTTGATCTTGCTTAGTTTCGATCTGTCCCGAAGGCAGGAAAGCCGGGAGCAGACTGCCGTACGATTGCGATAAACGTCCTCGCGGACGGGGAGAAGAACCGTACGGCTTTAAGCTATTGGGGGTAGGGGAAGGGAGAGAGGAAGAGGTGGTGGTGATGACGGGTGGGGTATGTCGCGGGAATGATGAGATGAAGGGAAGTACTTACTTTCTCTCTCAATCTGTCAATGCGCCGGGTACAGCAGCGATGATTTTGCATCAAATTCCTTTGTCGAAGAAGTCGTGTAGGTGCCGATCAGTATTCACTGTCAATGTCAGCCTTTCAGCCCTGGTTACTTGTTTCGCGCCTGGCACTGACAGCAACAGCTGCAGCGAGACAAAAAGAGACCTGTAAGAAAGACGCAAAAAGAAACTCCCCAAGAAGAATAATGTCCGCTCCCCGGCACTCGCGTGTTTCAACGTCACGTCCAGAGATTGCCGGTGCCAGAGATTGCCGGTGCCAGAGAATGCCGGTGCCAGAGATTACCGGTGCCACTCGATCCGCTCTTCACAGACCTACGCGGACACCCTCTGAGCTACAGCGCGCGCATTTAGAACTCCCCCACGACCCAGGTGCAGAGGCTCCCGCAAGCCTACACCTTTAGTGGAGAGTCTAATAGTTTGATCTTGCTCAATTTTGGTCTGTTCGGTCAGGGAAGCAGACTGCCGCCCGGCTGCGATAAACGTCCTCGCGGACGGGAAGAAGAACCGTGCGGCTTTGAGCGTTGTTGGGGGATAGGGAGAGGAGAGGAAGGAAGAGGTGGTGTTGGTGTTGTGGGGTAGTGTGCTTTGCAGGGAATGAGGAGATGTCGGGAAGTACTTACTTTCGTCAATACGTTAACCCGTTGGCTAGACGGGTTATAGCAGCTAAGTTGTTGCGTCAAGGACGATCGCCGGAGAGGTTGCGCGAGTCCCAATTTACAGTTAACGTCAGCCTTCCAGTTCTGGTTGTTTGATTCGCACTTGGCTGTAGCAGCGAGGCAAAGAAAGACGTGTAGGAAAGAGGTAAAGAAAAAATCCCAAAGAAAAGAAATGTCCGCTCGCTAGCATAATGGCGTGTCAATATCATGCCCAGAGATTATCGGTGCCACTCAGTCCGCTCCTCACAGACCTACGTGGGCATCCTCTGGTGCACAGCGAGCAAGGTTCAGATCTCTCCATACCCGTAGTTGACACGGGCCAGTTGACTTGGAGAAGGTCCAGACTGGAGAGTCCGACGATTTGATCTTGCTCAGTTTCGATCTGTCCGGTGAGGGAAGCAGACTGCCGCGCCGGCTGCGATAACGTCCTCGTGGACGGGGAGAAGAACCGGGCGGCTTCGAGCGTAGTTTGGGAAGGGAGGGGAGGGAGCGGAGAAGAGAGGGAGTGGAAGGAAGTGAGGAAGAGAGAGGATGTACTCATGTTTGTTGTCTGCTGACTGTGGCCGCGACGTCGAGATGCGGGCTGACACGCAGGTGGCGGCTGCTCGACTGTCTTACAATGACAGCGAGGTGTGTGTGGCTCACGGCTTATCATGTCTTGTTGACTAGCTCAGTCGTGAAGAGTCGAGCGCAGCAAAGCCATCACCATGGCAGTCTGGCAGAGCCATGGCCAACGACCATGGCCAAAGGAGCTTGCGATGCGCCAGCTGTCCTGCAGTGGCGGTCAGCGCATGCTGAGCAATGAGGATGTGCAAAGAGACAGACGTGAAGAGCAAAGTGGAAATTTTGGGGTGTTGAAAGAGAAGGCGCAGTTGCATGCTGACGTATGGGAGAGGAGGAGAGATGTGATGAATAGCAGGAGGGAGTTTGATGAAAGTTTGCACTCACTGTGTCCGACGTGTTGAGCTGGTTTGTCCTCGAGACCACCACAGCGCGCGCCCTGGGTGATGGCCGCGAGAGAGCAAAAGCATCCTGATGACACGACTGCGCTGTGTTAGCTGACTGCTGCTGTTGATGAGAGAGAGATGATGATAATGGGTTGATGATGCAAAAGCCTGGAATCGTCGAGTCGATGACTTCGTTAACTGCGTTGACCGCGAGGCCGCTCGCGCGCAGTGAGCGAGGATCAGAAACAGATGGAGAATGAAGGGACTTACTACTGATGATGATACTGTGATGGATGTTGATGCATGTCAAGGGTGGAGAGTTTGTTGACAGATCGTGGTGGGGTGGAGGTGGAGGTAGAAAGGTGAAGCTGTGGTGCCGAATTGGGGATCAAAACAAACCAGATTTGGTCGAGGTCTTGGCGATCCGGTGCCTGAATAGCCACCAGGCCACGTGCTGGCCTCGACAATGTGCCTACACCATCAGGACGACTCTGTCTGCATGTCCGGAGTTGAGTAGCAGTCTACTACACATCACCAGCATCAACCGCCTGATCGAGGCAACCTTTCGACCCCTCGGCTTCTTGAATCTGACCGTGATCCTCTGGAGCACTCTTATCATCCAACTCGATTCATTGTCTCCATTGAACCAGCCTGTCCAGACCAGCCTACGAGACACCTGTCACACCTCGCCCCTCCTCGATCTTCAACGTTTCAATCATACATGTTGATGTACTGCGGCGCTCAAGGTCTGCCAGGTACTTGCTCCGAAGGACAGTCTTAAAAAGGCGGTGGACATGGCGTAAGGTCGCAGGTGCAGTTACAAAGGCAGTCATGGTTGATGGAAGACTCGAAGGAATAGGCAAGAGATTGAGACAAGCGTTCTATATAGCTTTATTCAATTACTAGCTCTGCCGTCGACCAGCGCGATTTCCCTACTCCATCCGTGCAATTGAAGCCTCTTGAAGAACCCAATTCCGCGAAACAAGAACAACAAGTTCTGAAGACACGCTTCTGAGATTCTGAACAAAGAACGAGCTGTTGCGCCTTCTCCCCTTACTCCTTAGACTCGGTTCCATTCAGTGCCTCTTCTCTTTGTCTTCCAAATATCAGCCTAGACAATGTCGTTCTACCTCTTTGTCCTTGGATCCCAATGTCCCAGAGTGACAGCACTTGCCATCCTCCGTCTGCCTTTAGCACAAGTTGGCTCCTAGCAATTCAATTCACGCTTTTCTTATGATCTGTAAGTTGTCTCTCGGCTATCCCTGCTCTGGCGGTGCTCGGCGCGTCGTGCGGTTGGTCGGCTGAAGGAGGATTCGAAGTAGATGGCGTTTGAATTCCCTGTCCTCGGGGCCAGCAGTGGGCGGACCGTTTCTTGGATTGGGAAGGGAGACTCAAAGTCTCGAATGCAGGAAGTTTGGAGCTGAGCATGCTGTCTGCTGGGAGCACAATGCGGTCAATTAGGTCATGGAAAGGGAGAGTCGAGTCGATTAACCTTGGTGACTACGCAAACAGCTACTGAGTGCAATGGGCATTGAAACCGAGCCTTCTCTTTCAAGTAGAGTTTGTAGAGCTTGATAGAGGAGGGCGTGGGTGTAGGTCTGGTGAACTGCTTGGGAGAAACGCTTCGAGGTGACATGATGGGATGCATCTCCGAATCGTTGTCTGCCTGTGACGGACGACTAACATTGCCGCTGATGGAGCTGAAGAATCTATCAAAAAGCTGACTCTGTCAAAGGGTTAGTCCGCAAGCTGTTCACTGTCTTCGATGTCGATGGGACAGCTGAAGAGAGATGCATGCGCAAAGAAATCTCCAACCAATCCTGTCCTTTGTCCAAAGTGTATAGCAAGATGCAGTCGTGCACAAGTATCCACATAAGAGCGGCCGCGCAGCAGAGCCTCTGCCCTGAGGCCGGATGCTGCACACAAGGCACAGACATCCCGGATCCGGAACCAAAGTGAGGCCAAAGTGGTCTTAATATTTCGCCCAAATCAAGAGTTTCCGGCCTTCGGGTCCTTTGGTCATATTGAAACAATACAGAGAAGATTAGCATGGCCCCTGCACTAAGGATGACACGCTCAATCAAAGAGAAGCTCACCATTTTTTTATCGGCTAATCTTGTGTTCGATGCCTGACAATTTTTTCTATTTTTAATTTTTTAGGGATATTTTTTAGGAGTCTTTTTCTTTGTCAGAGCTCCAATACCCTGCGTGTTGGGGCTTGGAGCTTGCTTGGGCGTTGAGGTGATGTGGTGCTGTGCTGCTTGAGGAGCAGAGGTGGTAGAGTTCTTCCAGCTGCGCGGCCACCTCAAGCTGAGAGGCCGAAGCAGCCTCCCGAGTCAGGGCGTAAATATGGTTTATTCCACGTCTCTGCACCTTCTGGCAAGCCATTAGAGATGTATGCACCCAGCCTAATCATATCACAGAGCTTAGACAACGAACGGAAGCTACTCAGGTCATGCTCAAAATTCCCCAGCTGGGCTGCTGCGTGGTCTTCAATGCAGTTCGGAGACATCCATGGCATGGTCTGATTATCGGATACGCTGTTCACTATCAAGCACTCGTCAAAGCATAGCATTCACTGTAGAACCAAGGGATGTCTGATGCGGAAGAATTTGCAATCTACCTAAGAGAGGAACCTATGCCAATAAGCAATTAGGCATCATCACCAACGCATCGTACATTGCTCCCACATCGTGCCATCTATTTACTTAATCACCATCAATGTTTCTCGAAATGTCGACCGCAATGTATAGTCTTCCTCCCATGTCACTGTCAGACATAGAAGCGTTAAGGCACGAAAACCCTCCTTTCAAGCGGTTTGCTGTTTCTTTTTAAGAACCGAAAGCTCCCTCCTCTTCTCGCAGCATTCACTAACGTGACCTTTGATCTTGCTCAATGCGTCTACACCTCTGAGAGAGCCCGAAGACCCTCCCAGAGTCCCACGGGCCGTGAAACGTCTGGGTAGACGAGATGGTGGCTCGTGGCGCGCTGGAGCGTGTGGGGATATGTGCAGCGAAGGGTAGTATATGCGAAATAGTTGGAGGAGTGCGGCGTGATGTATGGGCAGGAATGGCGAGGGGCGCAGTGGGAAATTGCCGAAAGGGCCGAAAAGCTGGTATTCGAACACGAGTCACACGGCTCGCTCTCTGGGCAAGGGAATTGGAAAGGTATTTCGTTAAGATGGGTCTTAGATGGCAGTCATGGCATGCTAATGAAGCTCAAGACTTGCAGCGGGCGACTGTTAATCTCGTATGTCAGCTTCTTTTTGTAATGAAGAGGGATCGCCCAAGTACCATTGCAACAAGCCTCTTGGATATTTGTTTATCTGATATCATGATCTAGGGCTTTGCTGACACTTCATCAGTCAGATATCTATCAGATATCTGACTGATTGATTGGAGCTATCCAGTGCTCCCATTAGACAGATATCTGACTGGCTTAATCAGTCAGATATCTGTTAAACTCAGTCAGTCAGATATCGTTATAGTTATCTGTCAGATC